>JARQOC010000003.1:436234101-436500821 GCA_033576535.1 Allobates femoralis
AAATGGAAAAGTGAACAGCTCTTCTAGGTGTCCAAGAGTGGGATCAGTTTTGTGCGGGCACTCGGCATGGTTGGGGGAAGAAGGATCAAACACTATGGGAGACCCACTTCCTAATAATGGGAACATACATTATTTAAAGAGGTCCTCCTCCACGTGTCTTCAAAGGCGCATTGGAGTGCCTCCCAATTTTTGGCAGCCCTGCATAAGGCAAGACTATGGGAGACTTACTTCCTAATAGTGGGAACATACAATATTTAATGAGGCCCTCCTCCAAGTCTCTTAAAAGGGGCATCGGAGTGCCTCCCAATTAAAAAAAAAAATCTTTAATGTAATAAAAAAAATATACCGTAATACACCAACACTATCTCACAAATGAGTATGAGCCCTTAACATTTTCCCCAGAAAAATCCATTTTGGTTTCGTTTTTGGACGTTTTATTGTGAGTCCGTAAAAGTGGTGTAATACTCAGACAACATTGTTCACAGCAGTGACCTGGGAGTCAGAAATGCTTAAAGGGGTCTTCCCCATGCTGGTCCCATTTCATTTGAGCACTGTTCTTATACTTTTGTGACTTTTTTAGGGTTTATCCAGGCTGCCGGGGGTGCCGCCGGAAAAATGCTGGGGTTTCCCATAGGTTAACATTGGGCTCGGTGCTGAACCCGAGCATTGAGCACCTGAGCATTTTACTACTCACTCATCACTAAAGGCCAACATTAACCCCTTCACCACCCGCCAATTTTCTGTATTTGCACTTTCATTTTTTCCGACCTCTCTACCCATAATGGCCACTTTACACGCGGCTACACTTCTAGCTTATCCACAGGTAACTTGCTGGCTGCAGTGAAATCATGGAGACATGGTTCTATCTTGTTGCCGTGTACAAATGGAATAATGTCTCCATGATTTCAATGCAGCCAGTAAGTTACTTGTGGATAAGCTAGAAATGTAGCCACGTGTAAAGTGGCCATTACTGTTTTATTTTTCCATCAGTATAGACATATGAGGGCTTGCTTTTTGCAGGACGAGTTGTACTTTTTGAATGAAACCATTCATTTTACTACATAGTGTACTAGAAAACTGAAAAAAATTCCAAGTGCGATGAAATTAGAAAACAAAAATACAATACCAGAATTGTTTTCTGTTGGTTTTTATATTTACCGTGTTCTCTACACCATGTCCCAAATTATTATGCAAATGTTCTTTTTCTCTGATTTTCCTAAATGGTCGATGCAGATGACAGTCAATGTAATAAGTCATCACCTGTTAGAGTATACATCGAATTTTTTTGAAGAAACTTCCCAATGATAACAGTATAATCTTCAAAATTAAAAAGAAACTCTAAATGCACTGTTCCAAATTATTAGGCACAGTAGAGTTTCTAAACATTTGATATGTTTGAAAGAACTGAAAATGCTAATTTGTTGAATTTGCAGCATTAGAAGGTTACATTCACTGAAATAAAAAGCTATTTAACTCCAAAACATCCTAACAGGCCAAGTTACATGTTAACATAGGAACGCTTCCTTGATATCACCTTCATAATTCTTGCATCCATTGAACATGTGAGTTTCTGGAGAGTTTCTGCTTGTATTTCTTTGCATGAAGTCCGAATAGCTTCCAAGAGCTGCTGTTTTGACGTGAACTGCCTCCCATTCTCATAGATCTTTTGCTTGATTATACTCCAAAGGGTTGAGGTCAGGGGAAGATGGTGGCCACACCATAAGTTTATCTCCTTTTATGCCCATAGCAGCCAATGACACAGATGTATTCTTTACAGCATGAGATGGTGCATTGTCATGCATGAAGATGATTTTGCTCCTTAAGGCATGTTTTTGCTTTTTGTACCATGGAAGAAAGTTCTCAGTTAGAAACTCTATATACTTTGCAGAGGTCAATTTCACACCTTCAGGAACCTTAAACAGTGCACAGGAGGAGAAGACTGTGCAGCGAGGTTGGACAGTACACAGGAGGAGAAGACAGCTCAGCAAGGGTGGACAGCGCACAGGAGAAGACTGTGCAGCAAGGGTGGACAGCGCACACGCAGAGAAGACAGCGCAGGGAGGGAGGACAGCGCACTGGAGGAGAAGACAGCTCAGCGAGAAAGGACGGCTCACAGGAGAAGACAGCGCAGGGAGGGAGGCAGCACACAGGAGGAGAAGACATCGCAGGTAGGAAGAACAGTGCACAGGAGGAGAAGACAGCGCAGCAAGGGTGGACAGCACATAGGAGGAGAAGACAGCGCAGTGAGGGGGACAGCATACACGAGGAGAAGACAGCGTAGGGAGGGAGGACAGCGCACAAATGAGAAGATGGAGCAGGGAGAACAGTGCACAGGAGAAGACAGCACAGGGAGGAAGGACAGCACACAGGAGGAGAAGGCAGCACAGGCACAGGGGACAGAGCACAGGAGGAGAGGACAGCACAGGGGGTAGGACAGCGCACAAGAGAAGACGGTGTTGGGAGGACAGCGCTCAGGAGGAGAAGACGGCGCAGGGAGGGAGGACAGCACACAGGAGGAGAAGAAGGCGCACAGGAGGAGAAAACAGCGCAGGGAGGGACAGCGTACAGGAGAAGATAGAGCAGGGAGGGGGGAGACAGTGTACAGGGGAAGAAAGCCAGGGAGGGGGGAGAGCGAACATGAGGAGAAACAGTGCAGGAGGGGCGGACAGCGTGCATGAGGAGAAGACAGTGCAAGGAGGGGGGATAGTGCACAGGAAAAAACAGCGCAGGGACGGGGGAGAGTACACGGGAGAAGAAGACGCGCACAGGAGGAGACGACAATGCAGGGAGCGGGACAGTGTACTGGAAAAGACAGCCAGGGAGGCCGGACAGCGGCGGAAGTTGGGACAGGAGGAGAAGAATTCATTACTTGTAGATAAATTTATTTTTTCTGTTTAAAATTATTGTTTATGAAACAGTGTGATCAGCAGTGCTGAATGAGTGTGGTTGGAGCATTGATATGGGTATGACTACATGTGAAATAGGGCATGGTCAGGGGCATGGCCTAAAAATTCACCACGCCGAAGGCTTTGTCCCTCTTTCCCATCTTCAAAAGTTAGGTATGGTAAGAGAGACCATTGTGACAATTATATATACAGTAAGAACTTTTAAGATGTGAAACGGAGTATGTAATCTATTTACTTCACTGTCCGTGTCCTATGTGGTATGTGCTAGACACAACCTGTGACCTGAACACACATCTTAATCAACATAGACACCATCAGGAAGAAAAGGTTGGATCTCCCTGTTCCAAAACATTTTGTCGAGAAAAATCATACTGAAAAAGATCTTAAGTGCAGGATTATTGATCATGCCCCTTAACCAAGAAGAGGGGGCAACAGAGTGGATATGTTAAAATGTAAAGAACTAGAGTGGATCTTCAAGTTACATACATTGAGGCCTTAGGCTCTATTTGAGTTTCTGGTGAGCTTGAAACAACGACGTAAATCGGACCGGACCTGTTGTACAGCGCAGCCTCAGGTATATGAGAGCTTATGGGTGGTGGATGCAGTTTTACAGGAAAAGCGTGGTGACAGGTTTACATTAATACGCCAGGTAGGCCAGTGCACCGTCAAATGCCAGGGCTGAATTTTAGATTGCGTTCACACGCTGCGTTTTTTTGAGGATCTGTTTTTTTGAGCAAGTGAAAAAATGCATTGCATTCACATACTGCATTTTTTTATGTGTTTTTTTTTTTTTGAGGATGCGTGTTTTCCTGCACTGTCTACAAGGAAAGTGAAAAAGGGTCCCTGATGTAATTTCCTGTTCTTGATTCCATGGGATGGAGATACAGGGGAGCCTTATTACATTTTTATTGTATTGTTTTATAATTTTATTTTATTTATTATATTTTTTATTGTTATTGTTATTATTTTATACATTTTTTAATTATTTTTTTTTATTATTATTATTTTTATTTTATTTTTTTGATTATTTAAGTGTTTTCTTTGAGTGTTAAAACCACCCGCCAAAACAACTCAGCTCATCAGTTTTGCTGGCCAGTTTACACGATCAGCTGACACATCAGCTGAGGAGTTTTGGCGGGCAGCTTAAACACTCAGCTGATGCGCTCAGGTGACACATGAGTTGATCGGTTTGCCGCCAGTCAGCTGATTCAGGTCCTAGCATCGATTGGACGCCTTCCCAGGACAGTCTGCGGAGAGATGAGTATTTTATTTTCTTTATTTTGCTATTGCTTAGTTTTATTTCGCTTTAGCAGTGTATGTACATACACTCCCAGGGCATTACGGGCCATACAGGTGTACGGGACCCGGCGATCCGTGGAGGGGGCGTGGCCAGAGAAACAGCTGGGGGGGGCACCCGGGCGCGCTGGCTGTGGGCGGGGCCGTTTGGAGCAAGGAGGCCCGCCCCTTTTGGCCAGCAGTGCTCAGTGTGACTGGGTGGCAGTGTAGTGTGACGCTGCATCCGGCGTCGCCCACACAGGAAATAGACAGCGGCGCCGGCTGCAGGCCTGCAGCGTCACACTACATATGACAAACGGTGCCGTCGCCCGCCCACCGGTAAAGTAACAATGGAGAGGGGGGGAGGCAGCGCTAAGGGGGCCCCGAGGATGGTGTGGGGGCAGCGGTCAGGGGCCCCCTAGGATGACATGTGGGGGCAGGCAGAGGTGTGGGGGCCACTCTCAGGGACCTCTGAGCCCCAAGGCTGAGATGTGGGGGCAGCTCTCAGGGGCCCCACACTTCAGCCTCAGGGGCCCCTGAGAGCTGCCTACCCCCACATGTCATCCAAGGGGGGCCCTGAGAGCTGCCCCCACACTTCAGCCTCAGGGGCCCCTGAGAGCTGCCCCCACACCTCAGCCTCAGGGCTCAGGGGCCCCTGAGGCTGAAGTGTGGGGGCAGCTCTCAGGGGCCCGCTAGGATGACATGTGGGGGTAGGCAGCTCTTAGGGGCCCCTGAGGCTGAAGTGTGGGGGCAGCTCTCAGGGACCTGCTAGGATGACATGTGGGGGTAGGCAGCTCTCAGGGGCCCCCGAGGCTGAAGTGTGGGGGCAGCTCTCAGGGGGCCGCTAGGATGACATGTGGGGGTTGGCAGCTCTCAGGGGCCCCTGAGGCTGAAGTGTGGGGGCAGCTCTCAGGGGCCCACTAGGATGACATGTGGGGGTAGGCAGCTCTCAGGGGCCCCTGAGGCTGAAGTGTGGGGGCAGCTCTCAGGGGCCCACTAGGATGACATGTGGGGGTAGGCAGCTCTCAGGGGCCCCTGAGCTCCTAGGCTGAGGTGTGGGGGTTGCATTCAAGGGCCCCGAGGCTGAGGTGTGGGGACCACTCTCAGGGGCCCCTGACCCCCGAGGCTAAGGTGTGTGGGGGCAGCACTCAGGGGCCCCGGAGGGTGAGGTAGAGGGCAGCGCTCAGGGCATGATCGCTTATGCCACACAGCTGCACACAGGTTAGGAGAGGGGAGAGAAGGGGGGCCCCCCACACAGGGAGTCGGGCCCTCCAGCACACTGTCGTCTTTCCTCTTCGTCCCCCTCCTGTCGTCTTTCCTCTCCGTCCCCCTCCTGTCCTCTTTCCCCTCAGTCTCCCTCCTGTCCTCTTTCCCCTCAGTCTTCGTCCTGTCCTCTTTCCCCTCAGTCTCCGTCCTGTCCTCTTTCCCCTCAGTCTCCGTCCTGTCCTCTTTCCCCTCAGTCTCCGTCCTGTCCTCTTTCTCCTCCATCCCCCTCCTGTCCTCTTTCCCCTCAGTCTTCCTCGCTCCTTTCTCCTCTGTCTCCCTCTGTTCTTTCTTCTCCGTCTCCCTCCTGTCCTCCAGATTTCTCTGTTCGCCTCTGATCTAGGACTTTGTGTTGTCAGCTCAGGGGCATGGCAGATGTTTGTGTGGGGGTGGTCCAGGTCCCTTCCCTGATGATGACATCACAGTCTGTTGCCCTCCCTTGTAGTGGTTGGAGAATCTGATGAGGTCACAGGATCTGACCCCGCTCCACAGGACGCTGCCGCTCATCCTGAAGATCAGAAAGCCAAGATCACCGAGGTACCGGCGCAGGAGGAACCGCCTGAAGCTGTCAACGCTGAGGCCGAGCCAAGGACAGAGCGCACGATGAAGATGAGAGGTCAGTGAATCAGCCCACAGCTCTCTCAAGTGTGTGTGTATAATATATATGAGAGAGAGAGTAAAAAAAGGAAAAGCAGCACAAAAAAATAGAAAAGAGTGGACCTTATAGCCCAATGGCGTGGCCATGCATTGGGTAATACAGTCCACTTTTTTCTATTTTTTTGCTCTGTTTTTCCTTTCTTTAGGCTGGGTTCACATTTGCGGACCCCTCCGCAGCGTTCTGGGAGGGGTCCGCAATGTGACTGCAGCGGCCACGAGCTCCTATCTTTATAATGGGAGCGCACGGTGCTGCGCTTGACAGCGCAAGACCGTGCGCGCCCATTCACCCCCATATGTGATCTGTGCGCAGGCGGATGCCTGCGCACAAATCACACACTCTCGCCCGCACCAGGGACGCAACATTGCGAAGGCAGCCTTACTCTGTTGTAAGTAACCATCTGGATTGCTGGTTGGGAAAGCTTTACACATTAATTGAGGTAATTTTTGGTGCTGTTCCAATTTTTCACTATATATATAATGTATGTTTGGGTGGAGGCGGAGCCTGGGTGGAGGTGGAGCCTGGGTGGAGGCTGGGCGGAGTCTCAGGGGGTGGAGGCTGGGCGGAGTCTCAGGGGGGCCCCAAAATTTTGGCTGTAAGGGGCCCCGAAATTCCTAGTGGCAGCCCTGTACACTCCTAAAGCGAAAGTACATAGATGTCACATGGGAACAGAATTCTTCCTCCCTACATGTGACATCACTTCCTCTGATCGACAATGCGTTTTCCAGCACCTTATGAAGGGGCCTATGGGAGGAAGCGCGCACCTTTTGGCACAAAGAATTGACATGGTCATTCTTTTAAAGGACGTGCTTTTGGCCCCAAAGGCGCATCCGCAAAAAGCGCAGCGTCTGAACAGCAAAAGTGAATTTCCATTCACTATGGGGGAAACGCAGATGCACTTTTGGTCTTAAGCGCTGCCGAAAAAGTGCGGCATTTACGCAGAGTGTGAACGCATCCTTAGTCCCAGTCTGGCCCTTACTACAGTATATGTATTGTGGTATGGCATTGTCAGAATTTTAAATGGAGGTTTTGCTGGAAGTAGACTCAGGAAACATGGGTGTGTTTGTCTAGACACACCTATCCACCTATGGGTGAGTATCAGGGCTGTTATCAGATGACTTCTCACTGGGCACAGGATGTGATGTGAGCCCAGGTCCCAGAGCCTGCAAGTGGGCTGTTTGAGCACACTGTGTGGATGCAGAGTGTGAGGTTCTCTGATGCAGCCAGCCAGCTCTTTGGAGTGGAGAGACTGTCAGGAGACAGCGGGGCAAGCTAATGCCTAGAAAAGTAACCTCCAGAGTGAGGCGCTGTTTCTGATGGACATGTAATGTAATGCCAGAGGTGGGTGTCTGAGCCCCGAGTGGTAATTGAACTGTATACCATGTATGTGATACTGCCAAAAATGAGCATATGAAATACAAAAATAGAGAGGCGCTCGCATGAGAAGCACCTGGTGGTCTAGTGGGGAATTCTGTTGTGAGGTGGGGGGATTGGCCTCTCACCTGTTCGGGATGTGCACCCTTGAACAACACTGGTAACTGTCACTACAACGGAGACCTGCGGAGCTGCTGCAGGACAATTCACCGTCCTCTGCTTCCTGATTCAGTTATGTGGCGCCCCTGCGATCAGGAGGCCACAAAGGGAACTGCAGCCAGGAAGGTAGGAAAGACAGTTGAACCCCAACACCCTCACAGCCCACACAACCCACGTACCGGTAGAGGGCAGCACCCAACCCGGAGCCTGGAACTCTAGGCAGGCAAGGGGTGGTGGGTTTAGAGACAGTGGGTGGGCCAACAAGTAGGTCAGGTGACAGAGGGTAGATATAGAGCAGGGGAGGAGAAAGGAGTCAGTAGGCCGGTTTAGGCTGAGCTGCAAAGACAAGAAGCACACGTCCAGGAAGAGTGGGGTGGAAGGAGCGCAGAATCTGGAGAGCCAGTGCGAGCCTCAGAGAGAAAGCCCATCCGGAGCCAGCACCCCAGGAGTGTGAGGGACGAGAGGACCAGTGATACTGGGTCCTAGAACCACGGCTGAGAAGGCAGACTGCAGGCGGAGTAGCTCTCCTATTGAACCCAAAGACACAGTTAGAAGGAGCCTGGTAGCGCCTCACCCAGGAGGACTATTGGAGGCTAGGCTAGCAGCAGAGTGTCGGCTCTGAAGGGGACCTTTGCATCACCCGGTATCCCCAAACAACCGATGGGGGACTCTAGCTACACGTTAGGGTTCCTACCCCAAAGGACAGGCAGTTCAGTGACAACCCGGAGGACCCACAGGGGCCCGAGTCACCGCCATACTGTCCGGAGATGCACAACAAAGTGAGAGAGAGAGAGAATCAGAGCCTGGAATGGTCAGAGAACGAGTGAGGGGTCATAGAAAGGAGCAGCCTGGCTGCACAGCGTAAAGGAACCCGGAGGGGAGAGTAATGCCCGTGTAAAGACTGTGAACTATGACTGTGAGCTGTAACTGAGAAGTTGAGAAGTAAACACGGTGAACCCTGATTCTGACTCCCTCGCATGCTTCCACTGCACATGACTCCCTCCAAACAAGTCTGCAGAAGATCACAGCCTGGAGAGCCACAGCTTGTCAGCTCTGAACGCTGAAGGAGGATTTCTGCAGCATCAGGACAGTAAGTGCATTGCACCCAGCACCAGCCAGCATCATACCCTACACTATAGACTTCATCATCACTGCCCCGGGGAACCAAGTTCTGCCCGCGGAGAACTATTCGATCCTAGCTGCCATTACATCATCCCCAGAGGTTCTGCAGTAGCGGTGGTCCCACTACTGACCACACACCATGGGTGGCGTCATGACTGATATTATCCCCTGTAAATATTCCCTTTTCACTTTCAGGCCAGGGACATGGTCCGGACCAGGACCACCCGTGACATCCCCAGTAGCAGACCCGGTCCGGTACCGAGTGCCCTGTCCCGAGGGGCTCGACATAAACCTGGCGTCACGAACAGGATGTACCGGTCCAAATGAATTGGACCCCGTGTGCCTAAATAAGTGTTCTGGACTTTCCCGCCAAAATCTGGGCTTAATGGTGGCCATAGAAGCTTAACGCCATGTGCAGAGGAGGCGTACCCAGACCCCCCATCGTGGGCCGGCCCGGTCCAAGGCGCAAAAATAAGGACCCGCCCTGGCTCCCATTAACTCCGGGAGAGCCAGCCATCAATCCCAAAGAAGAGCCTCCACCCCTAAACCCTCCTACCAATGAGAAGCTGGTGGGAGATGAACAGGAAATCGTCATCAGGAAGAGGCTGGACGGACGACCGGAAGAGAAGCAGTCGCCATTGCGAGACACGAGGACGGAAGCAGAGGACGTCGAGAAGAGTGCTGCAGCAGGAAGACCCCAAGTGATCCCGGAGGGCCAACGGAGCGAACCGGTGGAGGAACCCAGCCAGGGAAAGACCTTGCATGACCACAGCAGAATGGCAGAAGGCGGCAGAGAGCATCCGAACGTCCAAGACACCCGGAGAGGTGTGATGCGGCTACTACCCTTGCAGATGACACGGGCCCAAGAAGAGCACAGGACCCGGCTTCAAACTGATATCAGCCACCACCAACAGACTTTATCTACGCAACCCGGCTGGGTTGGCGCTAAACGTGCTCGCACAGAAAGCGAGAAGAGATGAAGCACTGTGACCCTGGTTGACCTGTCCGTACCCCGAGCTGTACCGCGCCCTGCAGTGAGAGAAGCCGACCCACTAGGAGCCCTGGAGGAGGGATGGTTATCCCTGCCGGAGCCCCTGATGCCAGCACCTACAACAACCGAGGTGAGAGGGGAGCAGCTCCGCTGCTGGTGGGAGAGAGACGAGACCAACGATGATTTAATAGGCTTCTTGGGAGATCCCGGCGGCCCAGTAGGCCCTGCAATGATCGTAACATGGGAGGAATACATCAGGCGATGTGTAAGAAAATGAGAAAAGGAAGAAATAGAGCGGCAAGTCCAAAAGCAGCTGATGATAGTCCGTACAAAGGAGGCCAAAGATGTAGCTCGCCGAGACGCAGAAGTACGTAGATCCCCGCGGCACCAAGGGCAGATTGTGAAGATAATTGAGGAAAGAGGATTTGCATTTGCCCGTGAACCCGGTGCGCAAAGATATATTCGTAAATAGGATGTAGAAGGACACTTGCCAGTAGACCATCCAGACAGGAAAGTGACGATCGGTGAATGGGTCTCATATAATGTTGTGCAAGGCGAGAGAGGTCTATATGGGTTAAGGTAAAGAGACTATGCTTGAAAATGCAGGAAGATGAGCCCACAGTCCTAGAGGATCCTGAACTTAATTCAGTTGAACACACGGGTTCGCCAGATAACACGGATCCACTTGATACCACGGGTCCAGCAGATTTACCAAAGACTGCCATAGCTAAAGAAACAGCAGATGTTGCTACGCAGACCCCAGAGAGCTACCTGCTGATACAAGCGCTACAGGACCTTGAACTGTTCCCAAGGAGAAGAGAACCGCAGGTGTTGCCTTGGAAAATGAAGCAAGAGAAGAACTGAAGAAACCCGGATCCTAGAAGAAGAAGAACTGTAAGTGTGAATGCGATGTAACCTTTGCTGTCCCCATCCCAATCCTGAATGAATGTTAGCTTTCCCTTGTCTGTTTTATATGTTTATTTAACAATTGATATCACGGACGATGAGGTGATATAAACTGTGAATTGTCTATAGTTGATCACCTCGTGTGCTCCCCTTTGGTTTTAAGACCAGCCTAGCGCTTGAAAGACGGTGCTTGAAGTTTGAACTTTGAACTGCTTAAGACTTTTTTGAGACTTTGAACTTTTTGCACTTTCTGAACTTTTGAATTTTTGAAGAAAACCGGAACTTTTATACTTTTGCTAGAAAGTAATGTTTTCATGTGTTTTACCAGAGTAAAGTAAATGCGTTGTAGCATTAGACCCGGCAAAGGTCTAGAAGGGTGAAGAAGTAGATGCACCCGTGCACTTGTGAATAGTTAATTTAACGTAACGTTTAAAGAACTCGTACCTCCCGGACGGGAAGAAACCAAGAATGCTCAATGTTTAATGTTATAAATAAAAATGTTTTCAGGGGGATCCATGACGGGCAGCGTGAGGACACGCTGGTATAACTCCGGGAGAATGTGGCACCCCTGCGATCAGGAGGCCACAAAGGGAACTGCAGCCAGGAAGGTAGGAAAGACAGTTAAACCCCAACACCCTCACAGCCCACACAACCCACGTACCGGTAGAGGGCAGCACCCAACCCGGAGCCTGGAACTCTAGGCAGGCAAGGGGTGGTGGGTTTAGAGACAGTGGGTGGACCAACAAGTAGGTCAGGTGACAGAGGGTAGATATAGAGCAGGGGGAGGAGAAAGGAGTCAGTAGGCCGGTGTAGGCTGAGATGCAAAGACAAGAAACACATGTCCTGGAAGAGTGGGGTGGAAGGAGCGCAGACTCTGGAGAGCCAGTGCGAGCCACAGAGAGAAAGCCCATCCGGAGCCAGCACCCCAGGAGTGTGAGGGACGAGAGGACCAGTGATACTGGGTCCTAGAACCACGGCTGAGACGGCAGACTGCAGGCGGAGTAGCCCTCCTATTGAATTCAAATACACAGTTAGAAGGAGCCTGGTAGAGCCTCACTATTGGAGGCTAGGCTAGCAGCAGAGTGTTGGCTCTGAAGGGGACCGTTGCTTCACCCGGTATCCCCAGACAACCGACGGGGGACTCTAGCTACACATTAGGGTTCCTACCCCAAAGGACAGGCAGTTTAATGACAACTCGGAGGACCCACAGTGGCCCGAGTCACCGCCATACTGTCCGGAGACGCACAACAAGGTGAGAGAGAGAGAGAATCAGAGCCTGGAATGGTCAGAGAATGAGTGAGGGGTCATAGAAAGGAGAAACCTGGCTGCACAGCATAAAGGAACCCGGAGGGGAGAGTAATGCCTGTGTAAAGACTGTGAACTATGACTGTGAGCTGTAACTGAGAAGTCGAGAAGTAAACACGGTGAACCCTGATTCTGACTCCCTCGCATGTTTCCACTGCACATGATTCCCTCCAAACAGGTCTGCAGAAGATCACAGCCTGGAGAGCCACAGCTTGTCAGCTCTGAACGCTGAAGGAGGATTTCTGCAGCATCAGGACAGTAAGTGCATTGCACCCAGCACCAGCCAGCATCATACCCTACACTATAGACTTCATCATCACTGCCCCGGGGAACCTAGTTTTGCCCACGGAGAACTATTCCATCTTAGCTGCCATTACATCATCCCCGGAGGTTCTGCAGCAGCGGTGGTCCCACTACTGACCACACACCGTGGGTGGCGTCACGACTGACATTATCCCCTGTAAATATTCCCTTTTCACTGTCAGGCCTGGGACACGGTCCGGACCAGGACCACCCGTGACATCCCCAGTAGCAGACCCGGTACCGAGTGCCCCGTCCCGAGGGGCTCGACAGTCACATGGTACGGGATGCTGGTCACCTGACCCCGTGCCACTGGAATTACATCACGCCAAGTCCTGGAAGGCTGGTGAGAGCTCCCCAAGCTCCTAGCCGCTCCAGCCACAATCCCCAGAGTGGGAAGGAATGATTTGTATGGAAAGAGTTCTCTTTGTTCCTAGCGCCCCTATCTGACCACAAACTCTCTCCATACAAAAGGGAGCATATTGCTCCTGTGTGTTCTAGAGCAGTTTATGAAATGTAATAAACCAACATTGGACTGTTTTGTTAATACTCCATTGCTGTGTAGATTTTTTTGTGCTGCCAAGTGAGTGAACCCCAACCCGCTTAGTGATCGCTACATCGTAGTATGTATGTTTAGGTTATGTTATGACTGCTTATACAAAAAAGTTAATGGAAAACCCCCACATCAACTAGAGTGGGGGCTACATCATACATGGACTTGTGGCACTTAGAACTATGGGGGTGTTAAGTTTAGAGAAGATGCTATATAATATACTGACTTTTACCAATTGTGTTTTAATATAGGTGCCTTAAAAGTCTCATGAGATCTCTTCATGAGGGAGTTGGTAAAGGGTTAATGGTCCCTGTTGTCACGAAACAGAAGCGGGTGATCGCCCTGATTGGCTGGCCCAGCTGTCTGACAGATGTCACCTGGACTGGTGGAAAAAGTGTGGGAAAGTCCTGTATTTATAACCTCTCCTGCAGGAATTCTCCTCAGTGTCTCTAAAGGTACCTTTACACTCCGCAACTATCACCAGCGATCAGAGGCAACCGAACGTGCGCGTGCACGTTTTTGACAGTTGTTACCGATCACCGATGCCGCATGTACACGCCGCAATTGCGCCCTCAACCTAAGGGAACGTGGTTCCCCGGAAGTTGCCACAGAACCTGCGGGAAACATCCGGTTGCGTCCCGACGCCGCTTCACATGCCGCAATCCCCAATGGAATGTGGGCGTACATGTTCAGCGCCGCAAGACCATAGGCGTGACAGAGTTGTGTATTCCGCGCCCCAAACACGTTGATTAGACAACGCAATAGCGTCATGACTGACCAGCCTGCACAGGAAGGCTGGCTAATACATGACGCCATTGCCATTGTGTAGTGTGAATGGACAGCTCATCAAATATGGCGCCCTGTGAAGGGACAGCCAATGGTAACACAGAAGCCCCCACCAATCATCGCTGATGGGGCGCGGTATCCAGCACGCTGTGGCACGTCTCTGGGAACCACTAGGCGACGCAGATTCCATCCCTATCGCCAGTTCACACGCCAAAACCAGGGCAATTCACCTTCTGGGTCGCCTCTAGCTTTTGAACAATGCTCTGAAACCGCAACCGGGAGCAACTTCGAAAATCACCATCACTTTCCCCAATTACACACCGCAATTTCGTAGCAATTTCAAGGCAACGGTGACGGAAAACACGATTGCCTCTCAGTTGCTACACCGTAGTTGCGGCATGTAAAGGTACCTTAAGGTGGCGAAGCAACTGTCATCCCCCCACCCAGCCCCATTGTTATCCCTATACTGCAAGATGGAGTGTTGTCGAGAGGATTTTCGTGTGGAGAAAGTTAGCTGTTATAAAGTTGATTCTTGAGTTACTATACAAATTAGACAAAAACTAATGAGCCATGAACGCAGTGAACACGTTTGTAAGACAGTGTTCACACCACCAAAAGACTGAGTCACAAAAAACAGTCAGCTTGACTGTTTTTTTGTGACTCAGTCTTTTAGTGGTGTGAACACTGTCTTACAGATGTGTTCACTGTGTGCATGGCTCATTAGTTTTTGTCTAATTTGTTTCTTGTTTCTGCAAGATAAGGGAGCTTCCCACCCCTCCCTTTGAGCCGTGCACATAAAAAGCCGTCTTCTGCAGCCAGTCCATGTCAGACATTGGACCTGTCTGGATCCTGCTCATATAGGTACCAATACACATGATCAGGTTTTTAAATACATCAGATAGACACTGTTCTGATACGGCTTACCTTGGCTAGGTAGAGCGACTTAGTATACATTTTTGCAAAAAATGTATCAACTAAATAACCTGTTTTTTACTACTTTTTCAGCAGCACTTGCTTTTCACAACTTTTTTTTACAACAGAGTATTTCTACACTTTTGTTTGACTGTTTTTTGTGACTCAGTCTTGAGTTATTATAGTCGTACAATGGACGTTTGAATCCTCGGATGTCATTAAATAATTTATTATATTTGTTTTATTTAATAAAGTAACCCCATTAAGAGCCTCTTGGACAATTCATGCCAACGGTAGTCTCGATTATTCTTTATCGCCTGTGTAGCTGTTAAGGGTTCTGGATAGGGCCTACAATCCCATTGGATATTTTCAAGTAGAAAGTTAACCCCTATCCATGAGATAGATTGGTCATTTATGATTATCCCCTATGGGACTCCAACCTATCCCAAGAACTGGGGTTCTCTAGAGTGACTGTGGTTCCTCATGCACGCTGCCACTCCATTCTTAAAGGTGTTGTCCAACACTTTCTTAATCAGTCTCCCTTATAATATAACCACAGCCTACACTTCTTTCTGTTGTCAGCGCTGTTCCAGCCAAGGCTATGGAGTCGGTAGTTGTGGAGTCGGATTCAGGGAAATCGAGGAGTCAGAGTTGGCTTAGGCCCCTTTCACATCAGCGTTTTTGCTGATTTGGGGGCAGACCCGGCAGATCTACCGCAGCCCCCATTCATTCTCTATGGGGCGATCAGCTAGTGTGGTTTTGTCGCGATCCGGCACTTATGGCCGCGCACAAAAATCGCAGCTGACCAGTTTTTTTGCCCAGCCGCAACTGCTGGATTTGCCAGATTGCAACCAAACGGCACTTGCTGCATGCCCCATAGAGAATAGATCCAGATTAGCTAGGCACACCACTTTTTAAGAAAACATTTTTTTACAGACAATCTCTTAATAAAGAAAATTTCTTTATTTGGTTACTAGATCACAACAGGTATTTGAATCCTTCAATTCAAAAACGTAACGTTTCGGCACTTTTTTGGCCTTCGTCAGTTATCTGAAAAGGAGATCACTAAAGTGAAGGTGAACAAATTGGCCCCCTGGTGGTGAGTAGTAATAATATCAGTTATAAAGGGAAAATGCCCCAAGAACCTGATGTGTGCAGTCTGCGATCCGAATTGGTGTGCCTTTTTGCTGATTTGGGGGCAGACCCGGCAGATCTACCGCAGCCCCCATTCATTCTCTATGGGGCGATCAGCTAGTGTGGTTTTGTCGCGATCCGGCACTTATGGCCGCGCACAAAAATCGCAGCTGACCAGTTTTTTGCCCAGCCGCAACTGCTGGATTTGCCAGATTGCAACCAAACGGCACTTGCTGCATGCCCCATAGAGAATAGATCCAGATTAGCTAGGCACACCACTTTTTAAGAAAACATTTTTTTACAGACAATCTCTTAATAAAGAAAATTTTTTTATTTGGTTACTAGATCACAACAGGTATTTGAATCCTTCAATTCAAAAACGTAACGTTTCGGCACTTTTTTGGCCTTCGTCAGTTATCTGAAAAGGAGATCACTAAAGTGAAGGTGAACAAATTGGCCCCCTGGTGGTGAGTAGTAATAATATCAGTTATAAAGGGAAAATGCCCCAAGAACCTGATGTGTGCAGTCTGCGATCCGAATTGGTGTGCCTTTTTGCTGATTTGGGGGCAGACCCGGCAGATCTACCGCAGCCCCCATTCATTCTCTATGGGGCGATCAGCTAGTGTGGTTTTGTCGCGATCCGGCACTTATGGCCGCGCACAAAAATCGCAGTTGACCCGTTTTTTGCCCAGCCGCAACTGCTGGATTTGCCAGATTGCAACTAAACGGCACTTGCTGCATGCCCCATAGAGAATAGAGGCTTGCCGTAGGTGCAGCCATTACACAGCAGATGCGGTAAATCTGCCGCAAATCAGCAAAAACGTTGATGTGAAAGGGGCTTTGAACAGATTCGGAGGGAGGGCAGCCGCATGAAGGGAGTGATACTGATGGCCGCAGGGCTTGCTTCACCTTCATCAGGTGATCCCAGCGCACTCTGGACAGCGCCAGCTCCAGAGGAGGATGGCCGACTTGTATTTTAGAATGGGACTATAGCAATTGGGAATGGGCCCAATTAGTGGACATCCCCTTAAAGGAGCCGACCAGTGTTCAGCACTCTATACACAGCGGATAAGTGACACCCTCTAACTCAGGGGTCTCAAACACGCGGCCCAAGGGCCGCATGCGGCCCCTGGGGCTTCACTATGCGGCCCGCGGCACCTTGGACAATTTAATGATGCATCACTCCAGTGCAGGGGGTCGCTGCAGTCCCCATGTGTGATGACTTCTGTCCGCGGCACTAACAAGCTCTGCCACTCAGCAAGATCAATGCAAGCTGCCAGCCAATGAGAGGCCCGCATGTGACATCCTATTCCACCATCAGCTGCGGGCCTCTCATTGGCTGGCACCTTGCATTGATCTTGCTGAGCAACAGAGCTTGTCTGAGTGGCAGCTGGAGGAAGTCATAGCACAGCGGGGACTGCGGAGGCCCCCTGCACTGGAGCGATGTATCATTAAAGTGAGAAAAGTGTGAGTGGGTGTGTGTTTGAGGGTGAGTGTGTGAGGTTGTGAGTATGTGAGTGAGGATGTGTTTATAAGAAAGTGTGTATGAGGTGTGTGTGTATGAGAGTGTGTGAGTGTGTGTATGAGAGTGTGTGTGTATGAGAGTGTGTGTATGAGAGTGTGTGTGTGTGTGAGGGTTTGTGTGTGTGAGAGGGTTTGTGTGTGTGAGAGGGTTTGTGTATGTGAGTGTGTAAAAAGAAGGTAAAACTGGATGGGGGCATCACTATAAAAGTAAATCAGGATAGGGGACATACCTAGAAAAGGGGATCAGGATGGGGGACAATCAGTACAAAAGGGGACCAGGATGCGGGACCTCACTAGAAAAGGGTATCAGGATGGGGACATCACTACAAAAGGCAACCGGGATGAGGGACATCACTATAAAAGGGGATCAGGATGGGGGACATCATTAGAAAAAGGGATCAGGATGTGGGTCATTAGTAGAGAAAGGACATTACTACAGGATGGGGATCAGGATTTGTACTTTATTACACTGAGCAAAAAATTCTGGTATTACTAAAAATATCACTTAGTCCTACAAGAGATGCGGCCCCCGCTATAAGTGTTTTTCTATGTGCGGCCCACCAACCCAGCCGAGTTTGAGACCCCTGATCTAACTGGATAGCGGCATCAGAAAACAAGAATAGAAGTGCCGCCTTTAATTGCATTCCGTCCACTCAAAAATTAGGACTGACCCATTAATTATACGTGCCCCACAATGGGGGTGCTAAAAAATAAATGAGAACACAGTGTGAGCTCTGATGGTCATTGCAATGGGGGGGAAAATGTCTCAGGAACACATATAAACTGGTATATTTTCCATTTTTACACAGTATAGTTAATGGTATAATAGACCAACATGCTAGAAGCCGAGCAGGAGATGCCCCTCACACGTGTCCTCCCGGGAGAGCTGAGCCTCCATTGGGAAGTGACCACACAGGAAACCTGCACGACCCGCACTGTCTTATCTACCGTAGTGCCGATATCACATTACACGCTGCTCTCCTGGGTCTCCCAGCAACTACAACTCCCGCCATGCACCGCGCAGTACCCGGATACATTAACTGACTAGAAATAACAAAAGCCCCGCCCACTCCTCCCGAGTGTCCGCAGTCTATTGGTCTTTCTGCTGTCCATCAGGGCGCACCGCTGTTTTGATTGGTTGACAAACTGAGACGGGTTCTAACTTCCTTAAAGGGACAGTGCAGTGCCCTTCCTGCAGCTGTTCTGTCATCACATGGCAGGGGAAATGTGAATTCTTCTTGGCACAGTTGGAGCACGATCCTCACCATGGTAAGAGCGAACCTGCGTTATTTCATGACTGTATTGCAGAGCTCGCAGACGTTTGCAGGGTACTGTACCCACTTACATTATGGAGTACTTCTAGAAGTTTTACAAGGGGCAATGATACTTTACTTACTCATTACGTCAGTGCAGTAAAGTGATGAGCATGGCCATAACAACCAATCAGGTCCCTGTCTTCATTAGCTAACTTGTGCAGGAATCTGCATACCTTGGTTAACTGCTTCAACTCCTGTTACTGCACTGGTTCTGCATAGGGCTGTAGTTTTTACCATTGGTATAGAAGTGCAAATTAGGATTACTGTCCAGAATATATCCAGAGCCAGGAGTATGAATGGAGGTGATAATGGAAGTCAGGATTACTGTACAGAATGTATCCAGAGCCAGGAGGATGAATGGAGCTGATAATGGAAGTCAGGATTACTGTACAGAATGTATCCAGAGCCAGGAGGATGAATGGAGGTGATAATGGAAGTCAGGATTACTGTACAGATTGTATCCAGAACCAGGAGGATGAATGGAGCTGATAATGGAAGTCAGCATTACTGTACAGAATATATCCAGAGCCAGGAGGATGAATGGAGGTGATAATGGAAGTCAGCATTACTGTACAGAATATATCCAGAGCCAGGAGAATGAATGGAGGTGATAATGGAAGTCAGGATTACTGTACAGACTATATCCAGAGCCAGGAGGATGAATGGAGGTGATAATGGAAGTCAGGATTACTGTACAGAATGTATCCAGAACCAGGAGGATGAATGGAGCTGATAATGGAAGTCAGGATTACTGTACAGACTATATCCAGAGCCAGGAGGATGAATGGAGCTGATAATGGAAGTCAGGATTACTGTACAGAATATATCCAGAGCCAGGAGAATGAATGGAGGTGATAATGGAAGTCAGGATTACTGTACAGACTATATCCAGAGCCAGGAGGATGAATGGAGGTGATAATGGAAGTCAGGATTACTGTACAGAATGTATCCAGAACCAGGAGGATGAATGGATGTGATAATGGAAGTCAGGATTACTGTACAGAATATATCCAGAGCCAGGAGGATGAATGGAGCTGATAATGGAAGTCAGCATTACTGTACAGAATATATCCAGAGCCAGGAGGATGAATGGAGGTGATAATGGAAGTCAGCATTACTGTACAGAATATATCCAGAGCCAGGAGAATGAATGGAGGTGATAATGGAAGTCAGGATTACTGTACAGACTATATCCAGAGCCAGGAGGATGAATGGAGGTGATAATGGAAGTCAGGATTACTGTACAGAATGTATCCAGAACCAGGAGGATGAATGGAGCTGATAATGGAAGTCAGCATTACTGTACAGAATATATCCAGAGCCAGGAGGATGAATGGAGGAGATAATGGAAGTCAGGATTACTGTACAGAATATATCCAGAGCCAGGAGGATGAATGGAGGTGATAATGGAAGTCAGGATTACTGTACAGAATATATCCAGAGCCAGGAGGATTAATGGAGCTGATAATGGAAGTCAGGATTACTGTACAGACTATATCCAGAGCCAGGAGAATGAATGGAGGTGATAATGGAAGTCAGCATTACTGTACAGAATATATCCAGAGCCAGGAGGATGAATGGAGGTGATAATGGAAGTCAGGATTACTGTACAGAATGTATCCAGAACCAGGAGGATGAATGGAGCTGATAATGGAAGTCAGGATTACTGTACAGACTATATCCAGAGCCAGGAGGATGAATGGAGGTGATAATGGAAGTCCGGATTACTGTACAGAATTATCCAGAGCCAGGAGAATGAATGGAGGTGATAATGGAAGTCAGGATTACTGTACAGACTATATCCAGAGCCAGGAGGATGAATGGAGGTGATAATGGAAGTCAGGATTACTGTACAGAATGTATCCAGAACCAGGAGGATGAATGGAGCTGATAATGGAAGTCAGCATTACTGTACAGAATATATCCAGAGCCAGGAGGATGAATGGAGAGATAATGGAAGTCAGGATTACTGTACAGACTATATCCAGAGCCAGGAGGATGAATGGAGGTGATAATGGAAGTCAGCATTACTGTACAGAATATATCCAGAGCCAGGAGAATGAATGGAGGTGATAATGGAAGTCAGGATTACTGTACAGACTATATCCAGAGCCAGGAGGATGAATGGAGGTGATAATGGAAGTCAGGATTACTGTACAGAATGTATCCAGAACCAGGAGGATGAATGGAGCTGATAATGGAAGTCAGCATTACTGTACAGAATATATCCAGAGCCAGGAGGATGAATGGAGGAGATAATGGAAGTCAGGATTACTGTACAGAATATATCCAGAGCCAGGAGGATGAATGGAGGTGATCATGGAAGTCAGGATTACTGTACAGACTATATCCAGAGCCAGGAGGATGAATGGATGTGATAATGGAAGTCAGGATTACTGTACAGAATATATCCAGAGCCAGGAGGATGAATGGAGCTGATAATGGAAGTCAGCATTACTGTACAGAATATATCCAGAGCCAGGAGGATGAATGGAGGTGATAATGGAAGTCAGCATTACTGTACAGAATATATCCAGAGCCAGGAGAATGAATGGAGGTGATAATGGAAGTCAGGATTACTGTACAGACTATATCCAGAGCCAGGAGGATGAATGGAGGTGATAATGAAGTCAGGATTACTGTACAGAATGTATCCAGAACCAGGAGGATGAATGGAGCTGATAATGGAAGTCAGCATTACTGTACAGAATATATCCAGAGCCAGGAGGATGAATGGAGGAGATAATGGAAGTCAGGATTACTGTACAGAATATATCCAGAGCCAGGAGGATGAATGGAGGTGATAATGGAAGTCAGGATTACTGTACAGACTATATCCAGAGCCAGGAGGATGAATGGAGCTGATAATGGAAGTCAGGATTACTGTACAGAATATATCCAGAGCCAGGAGGATTAATGGAGCTGATAATGGAAGTCAGGATTACTGTACAGATTGTATCCAGAGCCAGGAGGATGAATGGAGGAGATAATGGAAGTCAGGATTACTGTACAGACTATATCCAGAGCCAGGAGGATGAATGGAGGTGATAATGGAAGTCAGGATTACTGTACAGACTATATCCAGAGCCAGGAGGATGAATGGAGCTGATAATGGAAGTCAGGATTACTGTACAGAATATATCCAGAGCCAGGAGGATGAATGGAGGTGATAATGGAAGTCAGGATTACTGTACAGACTATATCCAGAGCCAGGAGGATGAATGGAGGTGATAATGGAAGTCAGGATTACTGTACAGACTATATCCAGAGCCAGGAGGATGAATGGAGCTGATAATGGAAGTCAGGATTACTGTACAGAATGTATCCAAGCCAGAGGATGAATGAGGTGATAAGGAAGTCAGATTACTGTACAAATATATCCAGAGCCAGGAGATTAATGGAGCTGATAATGGAAGTCAGGATTACTGTACAGACTATATCCAGAGCAGGAGGATGAATGGAGAGATAATGGAAGTCAGGATTACTGTACAGAATATATCCAGAGCAGGAGATGAATGGAGGTGATAAGGAAGTCAGATTACTGTACAGAAAATCCAGAGCCAGGAGATAATGGAGCTGATAATGGAAGTCAGGATTACTGTACAAAAATCCAAGCAGGAGGATGAATGGAGCGATAATGGAAGTCAGATTACTGTACAGAATATATCCAGAGCCAGAGATGAATGGAGCTGATAATGGAAGTCAGGATTACTGTACAGACATATCCAAGCCAGAGGATGAATGGAGGTGATAATGGAAGTCAGATTACTGTACAGAATATATCCAGAGCCAGGAGGATGAATGGAGCTGATAATGGAAGTCGGATTACGTACAATATATCCAGAGCCAGGGGATTATGGAGCTGATAATGAAGTCAGATTACTGTACAACTATATCAGAGCCAGGAGGATGAATGGAGAGATAATGAATCAGGATTACTGTACAGAATAATCCAGAGCCAGGAGGATGAATGAGCTGATAATGGAAGTCAGGATTACTGTATAGAATATATCCAGAGCCAGGAGGATGAATGGAGGTGATAATGGAAGTCAGATTACTGTACAGAATATATCCAGAGCCAGAGGATGAATGGAGGTGATAATGGAGTCAGGATTACTGTACAGAATATATCCAGAGCAGGAGGATGAATGGAGGTATAATGGAAGTCAGATTACTGTACAAATATATCAGAGCCAGGAGGATAATGGATGTGATAATGGAAGTCAGGATTACTGTACAGAATATATCCAGAGCCAGGAGGATGAATGGATGTGATAATGGAAGTCAGATTATGTACAGACTATATCCAGAGCCAGGAGGATGAATGAGCTGATAATGGAAGTCAGGATTACTGTACAGACTATATCCAGAGCCAGGAGGATGAATGGAGCTGATAATGGAAGTCAGGATTACTGTACAGAATGTATACAGAGCCAGGAGGATGAATGGAGCTAATAATGAAGTCAGGATTATTATACAAATATATCCAGAGCCAGGAGGATGAATGGAGCTAATAATGGAAGTCAGGATTACTGTACAGAATGTATACAGAGCCAGAGGATGAATGGAGCTAATAATGAAGTCAGGATTATTAACAGAATATATCCAGAGCCAGGAGATGAATGGAGCTAATAATGGAAGTCAGGATTACTGTACAAATATATCCAGAGCCAGAGAATGAATGGAGGTGATAATGGAAGTCAGGATTACTGTACAGACTATATCCAGAGCCAGGAGGTGAATGGAGTGATAATGGAAGTCAGATTACTGTACAGAATGTATCCAGAACCAGAGGATGATGAGCTGATAATGGAGTCAGCATTACTGTACAGAATATATCCAAGCAGGAGGATAATGGAGGAAATGAATCAGGATTACTGTACAAATATATCCAAGCCAGGAGGATGAATGGAGGTGATAAGGAAGTCAGGATTACTGTACAGAATATATCCAGACCAGGAGGATTAATGGAGCTGATAATGGAAGTCAGGATTACTGTACAGACTATATCCAGAGCCAGGAGAATGAATGGAGGTGATAATGGAAGTCAGCATTACTGTACAGAATATATCCAGAGCCAGGAGGAGAATGGAGGTGATAATGGAAGTCAGGATTACTGTACAGAATGTATCCAGAACCAGAGATGAATGGAGCTGATAATGGAAGTCAGGATTACTGTACAGACTTATCCAGAGCCAGGAGGATGAATGGAGGTGATAATGGAATCCGGATTACTGTACAGATATATCCAGAGCAGGAGAATGAATGGAGGTGATAATGGAAGTCAGATTACTGTACAGACTATATCCAAGCCAGGAGATGAATGAGTGATAATGGAAGTCAGATTACTGTACAGAATGTATCCAGAACCAGAGGATGAATGGAGCTGATAATGGAAGTCAGCATTACTGTACAGAATATATCCAGAGCCAGAGGATGAATGGAGGAGATAATGGAAGTCAGATTACTGTACAGACATATCCAGACCAGGAGATGAATGGAGGGATAATGGAAGTCAGCATTACTGTACAGAATATATCCAAGCCAGAGAATGAATGGAGGTGATAATGGAAGTCAGATTACTGTACAGACTATATCCAGAGCCAGGAGATGAATGGAGGTGATAATGGAATCAGGATTACTGTACAGAATGTATCCAGAACCAGAGGATAATGGAGCTATAAGGAAGCAGCATTACTGTACAGAATAATCCAGACAAGGATGAAGGAGGAATAATGGAAGTCAGATTACTGTACAGAATATACCAAGCCAGGAGGATGATGGAGGTGATCATGGAAGTCAGGATTACTGTACAGACTATATCCAGAGCAGGAGGATGATGATGTGATAATGAAGTCAGGATTACTGTACAGAATATATCCAGAGCCAGGAGGATGAATGGAGCTGATAATGGAATCAGCATTACTGTACAGAATATCCAAGCCAGGAGGATAATGGAGGTGAAATGGAGTCAGCATTACTGTACAGAATATATCCAGCCAGGGAATGAATGAGTGATAATGGAAGTCAGGATTACTGTACAGACTATATCCAGACCAGGAGGATGAATGGAGTGAAATGAAGTCAGGATTACGTACAGAATGTATCCAGAACCAGGAGGATGAATGAGCTGATAATGAAGTGGAGGATGAATGGAGGTGATAATGGAAGTCAGGATTACTGTACAGACTATATCCAGAGCCAGGAGGATGAATGGAGCTGATAATGGAAGTCAGGATTACTGTACAGAATATATCCAGAGCCAGGAGGATGAATGGAGGTGATAATGGAAGTCAGGATTACTGTACAGAACTATATCCAGAGCCAGGAGGATGAATGGAGGTGATAATGGAAGTCAGGATTACTGTACAGACTATATCCAGAGCCAGGAGGATGAATGGAGCTGATAATGGAAGTCAGGATTACTGTACAGAATGTATCCAGAGCCAGGAGGATGAATGGAGCTGATAATGGAAGTCAGGATTACTGTACAGATATATCCAGAGCCAGGAGGATGAATGGAGCTGATAATGGAAGTCAGGATTACTGTACAGACTATATCCAGAGCCAGGAGGATGAATGGAGGTATAATGGAAGTCAGGATTACTGTACAGAATATATCCAGAGCCAGGAGGATGAATGGAGTGATAATGGAAGTCAGGATTACTGTACAGAATATATCCAGAGCCAGGAGGATGAATGGAGCTGATAATGGAAGTCAGGATTACTGTACAGAATATATCCAGAGCCAGGAGGATGAATGGAGCTATAATGGAAGTCAGGATTACTGTACAGACTATATCCAGAGCCAGGAGGATGAATGGAGGAGATAATGGAAGTCAGGATTACTGTACAGAATATCCAGAGCCAGGAGGATGAATGGAGGTGATAATGGAAGTCAGGATTACTGTACAGAATATATCCAGAGCCAGGAGGATGAATGGAGGTGATAATGGAAGTCAGATTACTGTACAGAATATATCCAGAGCCAGGAGGATTAATGGAGCTGATAATGGAAGTCAGGATTACTGTACAGACTATATCCAGAGCCAGGAGGATGAATGGAGGAGATAATGGAAGTCAGGATTACTGTACAGAATATATCCAGAGCCAGGAGGATGAATGGAGCTGATAATGGAAGTCAGGATTACTGTACAGAATATATCCAGAGCCAGGAGATTAATGGAGTGATAATGGAAGTCAGGATTACTGTACAGATGTATCCAGAGCCAGGAGGATGAATGGAGGGATAATGGAAGTCAGATTACTGTACAGAATATCAGAGCCAGGAGGATGAATGGAGGTGATAATGGAAGTAGGATTACTGTACAGACTATATCCAGAGCCAGGAGGATGAATGGAGTGATAATGGAAGTCAGGATTACTGTACAGAATATATCCAGAGCCAGGAGGATGAATGGAGGTGATATGGAAGTCAGGATTACTGTACAGACATATCCAGAGCCAGGAGGATGAATGGAGGTGATAATGGAAGTCAGGATTACTGTACAGACTATATCCAGAGCCAGGAGGATGAATGGAGCTGATAATGGAAGTCAGGATTACTGTACAGAATGTATCCAGAGCCAGGAGGATGAATGGAGCTGATAATGGAAGTCAGGATTACTGTACAGAATGTATCAGAGCCAGGAGGATGAATGGAGGTGATAATGGAAGTCAGGATTACTGTACAGACTATATCCAGAGCCAGGAGGATGAATGGAGGGATAATGGAAGTCAGATTACTGTACAGAATTATCCAGAGCCAGGAGGATGAATGGAGGTGATAATGGAAGTCAGATTACTGTACAGAATATATCCAGAGCCAGGAGGATGAATGGAGGATAATGGAAGTCAGGATTACTGTCAGAATATATCCAGAGCCAGGAGGATGAATGGAGTGATAATGGAAGTCAGGATTACTGTACAGACTATATCCAGAGCCAGGAGGATGAATGGGTGATAATGGAAGTCAGGATTACTGTACAGAATATATCCAGAGCCAGGAGGATGAATGGAGGTGATAATGGAAGTCAGGATTACTGTACAGAATATATCCAGAGCAGGAGGATGAATGGAGGTGATAATGGAAGTCAGGATTACTGTACAGAATATATCCAAGCCAGGAGGATAATGGAGTGATAATGGAAGTCAGGATTACTGTACAGACTATATCCAGAGCCAGGAGGATGAATGGAGGGATAATGGAAGTCAGGATTACTGTACAGAATATATCCAAGCCAGGAGATGAATGGAGGTGATAATGGAAGTCAGGATTACTGTACAGAATATATCCAGAGCCAGGAGGATGAATGGAGTGATAATGGAAGTCAGGATTACTGTACAGAATTATCCAGAGCCAGGAGGATGAATGGAGCTGATAATGGAAGTCAGGATTACTGTACAGAATATATCCAGAGCCAGGAGGATGAATGGAGTGATAATGGAAGTCAGGATTACTGTACAGACTATATCCAGAGCCAGGAGGATGAATGGAGGTGATAATGGAAGTCAGGATTACTGTACAGAATATATCCAGAGCCAGGAGGATGAATGGAGGTGATAATGGAAGTCAGGATTACTGTACAGAATATATCCAGAGCCAGGAGGATGAATGGAGGTGATAATGGAAGTCAGGATTACTGTACAGAATATATCCAGAGCCAGGAGGATGAATGGAGCTGATAATGGAAGTCAGATTACTGTACAGAATATATCCAGAGCCAGGAGGATGAATGGAGGATAATGGAAGTCAGATTACTGTACAGATAATCCAGAGCCAGGAGGATGAATGGAGGGATAAGGAATCAGGATTACTGTACAGACTATATCCAGAGCCAGGAGGATGAATGGAGGATAATGGAAGTCAGGATTACTGTACAGAATATATCCAGAGCCAGGAGGATGAATGGAGGTGATAATGGAAGTCAGGATTACTGTACAGAATATATCCAGAGCCAGGAGATGAATGGAGGTGATAATGGAAGTCAGGATTACTGTACAGAATATCCAGAGCCAGGAGATGAATGGAGTGATAATGGAAGTCAGGATTACTGTACAGATATATCCAGAGCCAGGAGGATGAATGGAGGATAATGGAAGTCAGGATTACTGTACAGAATATATCCAGAGCCAGGAGGATGAATGGAGTGATAATGGAAGTCAGGATTACTGTACAGAATATATCCAGAGCCAGGAGGATGAATGGAGTGATAATGGAAGTCAGGATTACTGTACAGAATATATCCAGAGCCAGGAGGATGAATGGAGCTGATAATGGAAGTCAGGATTACTGTACAGAATATATCCAGAGCCAGGAGGATGAATGGAGCTGATAATGGAAGTCAGGATTACTGTACAGAATATATCCAGAGCCAGGAGGATGAATGGAGTGATAATGGAAGTCAGGATTACTGTACAGATATATCCAGAGCCAGGAGGATGAATGGAGCTGATAATGGAAGTCAGGATTACTGTACAGAATATATCCAGAGCCAGGAGGATGAATGGAGCTGATAATGGAAGTCAGGATTACTGTACAGAATATATCCAGAGCCAGGAGGATGAATGGAGCTGATAATGGAAGTCAGGATTACTGTACAGAATATATCCAGAGCCAGGAGGATGAATGGAGTGATAATGGAAGTCAGGATTACTGTACAGACTATATCCAGAGCCAGGAGGATGAATGGAGGTGATAATGGAAGTCAGGATTACTGTACAGATATATCCAGAGCCAGGAGGATGAATGGAGCTGATAATGGAAGTCAGGATTACTGTACAGAATTATCCAGACCAGGAGGATGAATGGAGGCTGATAATGGAAGTCAGGATTACTGTACAGAATATATCCAGAGCCAGGAGGATGAATGGAGTGATAATGGAAGTCAGGATTACTGTACAGAATATATCCAGAGCCAGGAGGATGAATGGAGGTGATAATGGAAGTCAGGATTACTGTACAGAATATATCCAGAGCCAGGAGGATGAATGGAGTGATAATGGAAGTCAGGATTACTGTACAGAATATATCCAGAGCCAGGAGGATGAATGGAGCTGATAATGGAAGTCAGGATTACTGTACAGAACTATATCCAGAGCCAGGAGGATGAATGGAGCTGATAATGGAAGTCAGGATTACTGTACAGAATATATCCAGAGCCAGGAGGATGAATGGAGGTGATAATGGAAGTCAGGATTACTGTACAGAATATACCAGAGCCAGGAGGATGAATGGAGTGATAATGGAAGTCAGGATTACTGTACAGAATATATCCAGAGCCAGGAGGATGAATGGAGTGATAATGGAAGTCAGATTACTGTACAGAATATATCCAGAGCCAGGAGGATGAATGGAGCTGATAATGGAAGTCAGGATTACTGTACAGAATATATCCAGAGCCAGGAGGATGAATGGAGTGATAATGGAAGTCAGGATTACTGTACAGAATATATCCAGAGCCAGGAGGATGAATGGAGCTGATAATGGAAGTCAGGATTACTGTACAGAATATATCCAGAGCCAGGAGGATAATGGAGCTGATAATGGAAGTCAGGATTACTGTACAGAATATATCCAGAGCCAGGAGGATGAATGGAGGTGATAATGGAAGTCAGGATTACTGTACAGAATATATCCAGAGCCAGGAGGATGAATGGAGGTGATAATGGAAGTCAGGATTACTGTACAGAATATATCCAGAGCCAGGAGGATGAATGGAGCTGATAATGGAAGTCAGGATTACTGTACAGAATATATCCAGAGCCAGGAGGATGAATGGAGGTGATAATGGAAGTCAGGATTACTGTACAGAATATATCCAGAGCCAGGAGGATGAATGGAGTGATAATGGAAGTCAGGATTACTGTACAGAATATATCCAGAGCCAGGAGATGAATGGAGTGATAATGGAAGTCAGGATTACTGTACAGAATAATCCAGAGCCAGGAGGATGAATGGAGGTGATAATGGAAGTCAGGATTACTGTACAGAATATATCCAGAGCCAGGAGGATGAATGGAGCTGATAATGGAAGTCAGGATTACTGTACAGAATATATCCAGAGCCAGGAGGATGAATGGAGCTGATAATGGAAGTCAGGATTACTGTACAGAATATATCCAGAGCCAGGAGGATGAATGGAGCTGATAATGGAAGTCAGGATTACTGTACAGAATATATCCAGAGCCAGGAGGATGAATGGAGCTGATAATGGAAGTCAGGATTACTGTACAGAATATATCCAGAGCCAGGAGGATGAATGGAGGTGATAATGGAAGTCAGGATTACTGTACAGAATATATCCAGAGCCAGGAGGATGAATGGAGCTGATAATGGAAGTCAGGATTACTGTACAGAATATATCCAGAGCCAGGAGGATGAATGGAGCTGATAATGGAAGTCAGGATTACTGTACAGAATATATCCAGAGCCAGAGGATGAATGGAGGTGATAATGGAAGTCAGGATTACTGTACAGAATATATCCAGAGCCAGGAGGATGAATGGAGGTGATAATGGAAGTCAGGATTACTGTACAGAATATATCCAGAGCCAGGAGGATGAATGGAGGTGATAATGGAAGTCAGGATTACTGTACAGAATATATCCAGAGCCAGGAGGATGAATGGAGCTGATAATGGAAGTCAGGATTACTGTACAGAATATATCCAGAGCCAGGAGGATGAATGGAGCTGATAATGGAAGTCAGGATTACTGTACAGAATATATCCAGAGCCAGGAGGATGAATGGAGGTGATAATGGAAGTCAGGATTACTGTACAGAATATATCCAGAGCCAGGAGGATGAATGGAGCTGATAATGGAAGTCAGGATTACTGTACAGAATATATCCAGAGCCAGGAGGATGAATGGAGGTGATAATGGAAGTCAGGATTACTGTACAGAATATATCCAGAGCCAGGAGGATGAATGGATGTGATAATGGAAGTCAGGATTACTGTACAGAATATATCCAGAGCCAGGAGGATGAATGGATGTGATAATGGAAGTCAGGATTACTGTACAGATATATCCAGAGCCAGGAGGATGAATGGATGTGATAATGGAAGTCAGGATTACTGTACAGACTATATCCAGAGCCAGGAGGATGAATGGATGTGATAATGGAAGTCAGGATTACTGTACAGACTATATCCAGAGCCAGGAGGATGAATGGAGCTGATAATGGAAGTCAGGATTACTGTACAGATATATCCAGAGCCAGGAGGAATGAATGGAGCTGATAATGGAAGTCAGGATTACTGTACAGAATATATCCAGAGCCAGGAGGATGAATGGAGTGATAATGGAAGTCAGGATTTACTGTACAGAATATATCCAGAGCCAGGAGGATGAATGGAGATGATAATGGAAGTCAGGATTACTGTACAGAATATATCCAGAGCCAGAGGATGAATGGAGCTAATAATGGAAGTCAGGATTATGTACAGAATATATCCAGAGCCAGGAGGATGAATGGAGCTAATAATGGAAGTCAGGATTACTGTACAGAATATATCCAGAGCCAGGAGGATGAATGGAGCTGATAATGGAAGTCAGGATTACTGTTCAGAATATATCCAGAGCCAGGAGGATGAATGGAGCTGATAATGGAAGTCAGGATTACTGTTCAGAATATATCCAGAGCCAGGAGGATTAATGGAGCTGATAATGGAAGTCAGGATTACTGTTCAGAATATATCCAGAGCCAGGAGGATTAATGGAGCTGATAATGGAAGTCAGGATTACTGTTCAGAATATATCCGAGCCAGGGGGAAAGAATGGAGCTGATAATGGAAGTCAGGGTTTTCTGTACCCAAATAAAACCCCAAACCAGGGGATGAATGGAGGAAAAATGGAAGTCAGATTTCGTCCCAAAAATAACCCAAACCAGGGGATGAATGGAGCTGAAAATGGGAAATCAGGATTACTGTACAAGGGGGGGAAAATATCCAAGCCAGGGGGATGAATGGGGGTGATAAAGGAAGTCAGGATTACTTACCGAAAATATCCAGAGCCAGGAGGGTAATGGGGGTAAAAAAGAAGTCAAAGGGTACTGTACCAAAAATAAACCAGAGCCCAAAGGGAGAATGGAGGTGATAATGGGGAAATCAGGGTTAAATGTTCAGAATTTTATCCAAGGGCCCGGAAAGGGTTAATTTGGGGCTGATAAAGGAATCAGGATTACTGTTCAGAATATATCCAGAGCCAGGAGGATGAATGGATGTGATAATGGAAGTCAGGATTACGTACAAAAATATCCAAGCCAGGAGGGTGAATGGAGGTGATAATGGAAGTCAGGATTACTGTACAGAATATATCCAGACCAGGAGGGGGAATGGGGTGATAATGGAAGTCAGGATTACTGTACAGAATATACCAGAGCCAGGGGGATGAATGGAGTGATAATGGAAGTCGGATTAAATGTCAGAATATATCCGAGCCAGGAGGATGAATGGAGTGATAATGGAAGTCAGGATTACTGTTTCAGAATAATCCAGAGCCAGGAGGATGAATGGAGGTGATAAAGGAAGTCAGGGTTACTGTACAGAATATATCCAGAGCCAGGAGAGAATGGAGCTGATAATGGAAGTCAGGATTACTGTACAGAAATACCAAGCCAGGAGGATGAAGGAGGGAAAAATGGAAGTCAGGATTACTTTTACAGAATATATCCAGACCAGGAGGATGAATGAAGGGGATAATGGAAGTCAGGATTACTGTACAAATATATCCAGAGCCAGGAGGGTGAATGGAGCTGATAATGGAAGTCAGGATTACTGTACAGAATAATCCAGAGCCAGAGGAATGATGATAATGGAAGTCAGGATTACTGTACAGATATATCCAGAGCCAGAGGATGAATGGAGGCTGATAATGGAATCAGGATTACTGTACAATATATCCAGAGCCAGGAGATGAATGGAGGTATAATGGAAGTCAGATTACTGTACAGAATATATCCAGAGCCAGGAGAGAATGGAGCTGATAATGGAAGTCAGGATTACTGTACAGAATATATCCAGAGCCAGGAGGATAATGGAGCTGATAATGGAAGTCAGGATTACTGTACAGACTATATCCAGAGCCAGAGGATGAATGGACTGATAATGGAAGTCAGGATTACTGTTCAGAATAATCCAGAGCCAGGAGGATTAATGAGCTGATAATGGAAGTCAGGATTACTGTTCAGAATATATCCAGAGCCAGGAGGATGAATGGAGCTGATAATGAAGTCAGATTACTGTTCAGAATATATCCAAGCCAGGAGATAATGGAGTGATAATGGAAGTCAGGATTACTGTCAGAATAATCCAGAGCCAGGAGGATGAATGGAGGATAATGAAGTCAGATTACTGTACAGAATATATCCGAGCCAGGAGATGAATGGAGGATAATGGAAGTCAGGATTACTGTCAAATATATCCAAGCCAGGAGGATGAATGGAGTGATAATGGAAGTCAGGATTACTGTCAGAATTATCCAAGCCAGGAGGATGAATGAGCTGATAATGGAGTCAGGATTACTGTCAGAATATATCCAGACCAGGAGATGAATGGAGATAATGGAAGTCAGGATTACTGTACAGAATAATATCCAGAGCCAGGAGATGAATGGAGGATAATGGAAGTCAGATTACTTCAGAATATACCAAGCCAGAGGATGAATGAGGATAATGAATCAGGATTACGTACAAATATACCAAGCCAGAGATAATGAGTAAATGGAAGTCAGGATTACTGTACAGAATATCCAAGCCAGAGGATAATGGACTAAAGAATCAGGATTACTGTACAGATTATCCAGACAGAGGATGAATGACTGATATGAAGCAGATTACTGTACAGACTATACCAAGCCAGGAGAGAATGGAGGAGATAAGGAAGCAGGATTCTGTCAAATATATCAGAGCCAGAGGATAATGAGCTGATAATAAGTCAGATACTGTCAATAATCCAGAGCCAGGAGATGAATGGAGCTGATAATGGAATCAGGTTACTGTCAAAATATCCAGACCAGGGATAAGACTGAAATGAATCAGGATTATGTCAGAATAATCCAAGCCAGGAGATGAAGACTGATAATGAAGTCGGTTACTGTCCAAATATATCAGACCAGAGATGAATGAGTGATAATGGAAGTCAGATTACTGTACAAATACCAGAGCAGGAGATGAAGGAGGTGATAATGAAGTCAGGATTACTGTCAATATTCCAGAGCCAGAGATGAATGAGGAAATGGAGTCAATTACGTACAAATATCCAAGCCAGGAGATATGGAGGAATAATGATACGTACAAATTACCAAGCCAGGAATAATGAGGAAATGAAGTCAGGATTACGTAAAAATCCAGAGCAGGAGATGAAGGAGCTGATAATAAGTCAGGATTCTTACAATTACCAGAGCCAGGTGAATGAGTGAAATGGAAGTCAGATACTTACAGATATATCCAGACCAGAGATGAATGGAGTGATAATGGAAGTCAGGATTACTGTACAGAATATATCCAGAGCCAGGAGGATGAATGGAGCTGATAATGGAAGTCAGGATTACTGTACAAATATATCCAGAGCCAGGGGGATGAATGGGGTGATAATGGAAGTCAGGATTACTGTTCAGAATATATCCAGAGCCAGGAGATGAATGGATGTGATAATGGAAGTCAGGATTACTGTACAGAATATATCCAGAGCCAGGAGGATGAATGGAGGAGATAATGGAAGTCAGGATTACTGTACAGAATATATCCAAGCCAGAGGATGAATGGACTGATAATGGAAGTCAGGATTACTGTACAGACTATATCCAGAGCCAGGGGGATGAATGGAGCTGATAATGGAAGTCAGGATTACTGTACAGAATTATCCAGAGCCAGGAGATGAATGGAGCTGATAATGGAAGTCAGGGTTACTGTACAGACTATATCCAGAGCCAGGAAGATGAATGGAGGAGATAATGGAAGTCAGGATTACTGTACAGAATATATCCAGAGCCAGGAGGAATGAATGGAGTGATAATGGAAGTCAGGATTACTGTACAGAATATATCCAGAGCCAGAGGATGAATGGACTGATAATGGAAGTCAGGATTACTGTACAGAATATATCCAGAGCCAGGGGGATGAATGGAGCTGATAATGGAAGTCAGGATTACTGTACAGATATATCCAGAGCCAGGAGGATGAATGGAGAGATAATGGAAGTCAGGATTACTGTACAGAATATCCAAGCCAGGAGGGTGAATGGAGGTGATAATGGAAGTCAGGATTACTGTACAGAATATATCCAAGCCAGGAGGATGAATGGAGGTGATAATGGAAGTCAGGATTACTGTACAGAATATATCCAGAGCCAGGAGGATTAATGGAGGCTGATAATGGAAGTCAGGATTACTGTACAGATATATCCAGAGCCAGAGGATGAATGAGGAGATAATGGAAGTCAGGATTACTGTACAGAATATATCCAGAGCCAGGAGATGAATGGAGGTGATAATGGAAGTCAGGATTACTGTACAGAATATATCCAGACCAGGAGGATGAATGGAGCTGATAATGGAATCAGGATTACTGTACAGAATATATCCAGAGCCAGGAGATGAATGGAGCTGATAATGGAAGTCAGATTACTGTACAGATATATCCAGAGCCAGGAGGATGAATGGAGTGATAATGGAATCAGGATTACTGTACAGAATATATCCAGAGCCAGAGGGTGAATGGACTGATAATGGAAGTCAGGATTACTGTACAGAATATATCCAGAGCCAGGAGGATTAATGGAGCTGATAATGAAGTCAGGATTACTGTACAGAATATATCCAGAGCCAGGAGATGAATGGAGGATAATGGAAGTCAGGATTACTGTACAGAATATATCCAGAGCCAGGAGATGAATGGAGGATAATGGAAGTCAGGATTACTGTACAGAATATATCCAGAGCCAGGAGGATGAATGGAGCTGATAATGGAAGTCAGATTACTGTACAGAATATATCCAGAGCCAGGAGGATGAATGGAGCTGATAATGGAAGTCAGGGTTACTGTACAGAATATATCCAGAGCCAGGAGGATGAATGGAGCTGATAATGGAAGTCAGGATTACTGTACAGAATATATCCAAGCCAGGAGATGAATGAGGAATAATTGAAGTCAGGATTACTGTACAGAATATATCCAAGCCAGGAGGATAATGGAGCTGATAATGGAAGTCAGATTACTGTACAAATGTATCCAGAGCCAGGAGGATGAATGGAGTGATAATGAAGTCAGGATTACTGTACAGAATATATCCAGAGCCAGGAGATGAATGGAGTGATAATGGAAGTCAGGATTACTGTACAGAATATATCCAGAGCCAGGAGGATGAATGGATGTGATAATGGAAGTCAGGATTACTGTACAGAATATATCCAGAGCCAGGAGGATGAATGGAGCTGATAATGGAAGTCAGGATTACTGTACAGAATATATCCAGAGCCAGGAGGATGAATGGAGCTGATAATGGAAGTCAGGATTACTGTACAGAATATATCCAGAGCCAGGAGGATGAATGGAGTGAATAATGGAAGTCAGGATTACTGTACAGAATATATCCAGAGCCAGGAGGATGAATGGAGCTGATAATGGAAGTCAGGATTACTGTACAGAATATATCCAGAGCCAGGAGGATGAATGGAGCTGATAATGGAAGTCAGGATACTGTACAGAATATACAGAGGAGATGAATGGAGATTGGAAGTCGATTACTTACAAGTATCCAGAGCCAGGAGGATGAATGGAGCTGATAATGGAAGTTACTGTAAGATAGACCAGGAGGATGATGAGGAGATATGACAGAATAGAAAGAGCAGGAGGATAATGGAGGGATAGGCAGGATTATTCAGAAACCAGAGCAGGAGGATAATGGAGTGATAATGACAGATATTCGACAGAGATGAAGGAGGAATGGGATAGGAAGTAGAAACGAAGAATATCAGAAGGAAAGGATGAAAATGAAGAGGAGATAACAGGATTACTGTACAGAATATATCCAGAGCCAGGAGGATGAATGGACTGATAATGGAAGTCAGGATTACTGTACAGAATATATCCAGAGCCAGGAGGATGAATGGAGCTGATAATGGAAGTCAGGATTACTGTACAGAATATATCCAGAGCCAGGAGGATGAATGGAGTGATAATGGAAGTCAGGATTACTGTTCAGAATATATCCAGAGCCAGGAGGATGAATGGAGCTGATAATGGAAGTCAGGTTTACTGTTCAGAATATATCCAGAGCCAGGAGGATGAATGGAGCTGATAATGGAAGTCAGGATTACTGTACAGAATAGATCCAGAGCCAGGAAGATGAATGGAGCTGATAATGGAAGTCCGGATTACTGTCCATAATATATACAGAGCCAGGAGGATGAATGGAGGTGATAATGGAAGTCAGGATTACTGTACAGAATGTATCCAGAGCCAGGAGGATGAATGGAGGTGATAATGGAAGTCAGGATTACTGTACAGAATATATCCAGAGCCAGGAGGATGAATGGAGGAGATAATGGAAGTCAGGATTACTGTACAGAATGTATCCAGAGCCAGGAGGATGAATGGAGCTGATAATAAGTCAGGATTACTGTACATAATGTATCCAGAGCCAGGAGGATGAATGGAGGTGATAATGGAAGTCAGGATTACTGTACAGACTATATCCAGAGCCAGGAGGATGAATGGAGCTGATAATGGAAGTCAGGATTACTGTACAGAATATATCCAGAGCCAGGAGGATGAATGGATGTGATAATGGAAGTCAGGATTACTGTACAGAATATATCCAGAGCCAGGAGGATGAATGGAGGTGATAATGGAAGTCAGGATTACTGTACAGAATATATCCAGAGCCAGGAGGATGAATGGAGCTGATAATGGAAGTCAGGATTACTGTACAGAATATATCCAGAGCCAGGAGGATGAATGGAGGTGATAATGGAAGTCAGGATTACTGTTCAGAATATATCCTGAGCCAGGAGTATGAATGGATGTGATAATGGAAGTCAGGATTACTGTTCAGAATATATCCAGAGCCAGGAGGATGAATGGAGATGATAATGGAAGTCAGGATTACTGTACAGAATATATCCTGAGCCAGGAGTATGAATGGAGCTGATAATGGAAGTCAGGATTACTGTACAGAATAGATCCAGAGCCAGGAAGATGAATGGAGGAGATAATGGAAGTCAGGATTACTGTACAGAATATATCCAGAGCCAGGAGGATGAATGGAGCTGATAATGGAAGTCAGGATTACTGTACAGACTATATCCAGAGCCAGGAGGATGAATGGAGGTGATAATGGAAGACAGGATTACGTACAGAATATATCCAAGCCAGGGATGAATGGAGGTGATAATGGAAGTCAGGATTACTGTACAGAATAATCCAGAGCCAGGAGGATGAATGGAGCTGATAATGGAAGTCAGGATTACTGTACAGAATAGATCCAGAGCCAGAGATGAATGGAGCTGATAATGGAAGTCGGATTACTGTCCATAATATATACAGAGCCAGGAGGATGAATGGAGGTGATAATGGAAGTCAGGATTACTGTACAGAATGTATCCAGAGCCAGGAGGATGAATGGAGGGATAATGGAAGTCAGGATTACTGTACAGAATATATCAGAGCCAGGAGGATGAATGGAGGAGATAATGGAAGTCAGGATTACTGTACAGAATGTATCCAGAGCCAGGAGGATGAATGGAGGTGATAATGGAAGTCAGATTACTGTTCAGAATATATCCAGAGCCAGGAGGATGAATGGAGCTGATAATGGAAGTCAGGATTACTGTCAGAATATATCCAGAGCCAGGAGGATGAATGGACGAGATAATGGAAGTCAGGATTACTGTACAGAATATATCCAGAGCCAGGAGGATGAATGAGCTGATAATGGAATCAGGATTACTGTACAGAATATATCCAGAGCCAGGAGATGAATGGAGCTGATAAGGGAAATCAGGATTACTGTACAGAATATATCCAGAGCCAGGAGGATGAAGGAGCTGATAATGGAAGTCAGGATTACGTACAGAATATATCCAGAGCCAGGAGGATGAATGGAGGTGATAATGGAAGTCAGGATTACTGTACAGATGTATACAGAGCCAGAGATGAATGGAGCTAATAATGGAAGTCAGTTATTATACAGAATATATCCAGAGCCAGGAGGATGAATGGAGCTAATAATGGAAGTCAGGATTACTGTACAGAATGTATCCAGAGCCAGGAGGATGAATGGAGCTAATAATGGAAGTCAGGATTATTATACAGAATATATCCAGAGCCAGAGATGAATGGAGCTAATAATGGAAGTCAGGATTATGTACAGAATATATCCAGAGCCAGAGGATGAATGGAGCTGATAATGAAGTCAGATTACTGTCAGAATATATCCAGAGCCAGGAGGATAATGGAGCTGATAATGGAAGTCAGGATTACTGTTCAGAATATATCCAGAGCCAGGAGGATGAATGGAGCTGATAATGGAAGTCAGGATTACTGTACAGAATATATCCAGAGCCAGGAGGATGAATGGAGCTGATAATGGAAGTCAGGATTACTGTACAGACTATATCCAGAGCCAGGAGGATGAATGGAGGATGATAATGGAAGTCAGGATTACTGTACAGAATATATCCAGAGCCAGGAGGATGAATGGAGGTGATAATGGAAGTCAGGATTACTGTACAGAATATATCCAGAGCCAGGAGGATGAATGGAGGTGATAATGGAAGTCAGGATTACTGTACAGAATATATCCAGAGCCAGGAGGATAATGGAGCTGATAATGGAAGTCAGGATTACTGTACAGATATATCCAGAGCCAGGAGGATGAATGGAGGAGATAATGGAAGTCAGGATTACTGTACAGAATATATCCAGAGCCAGGAGGATGAATGGAGGTGATAATGGAAGTCAGGATTACTGTACAGAATATATCCAGAGCCAGGAGGATGAATGGATGTGATAATGGAAGTCAGGATTACTGTACAGAATATATCCAGAGCCAGGAGGATGAATGGAGGTGATAATGGAAGTCAGGATTACTGTACAGAATATATCCAGAGCAGGATGGATGAATGGAGCTGATAATGGAAGTCAGGATTATGACAGAATATCCAAGCCAGGAGATGAATGAGGTGATAATGGAAGTCAGGATTACTGTTAGAATATATCTGAGCCAGGAGTATGAATGGATGTGATAATGGAAGTCAGGATTACTGTTCAGAATATATCCAGAGCCAGGAGGATGAATGGAGCGATAATGGAAGTCAGGATTACTGTACAGAATATATCCGAGCCAGGAGTATGAATGGAGCTGATAATGGAAGTCAGGATTACTGTACAGAATAGATCCAGAGCCAGAGATGAATGGAGGAGATAATGAAGTCAGGATTACTGTACAGATATATCCAGACCAGAGGATGAATGGAGCTGATAATGGAATCAGGATTATGTACAGACATATCCAGAGCAGAGGATGAATGGAGGTGATAATGGAAGACAGGATTACTGTACAGAATATATCCAGAGCCAGGAGGATGAAGGAGGTGATAATGGAAGTCAGGATACTGTACAGAATATATCAGAGCCAGGAGGATGAATGGAGCTGATAATGGAAGTCAGGATTACTGTACAGAATAGATCCAGAGCCAGGAAGATGAATGGAGCTGATAATGGAAGTCGGATTACTGTCCATAATATATACAGAGCCAGGAGGATGAATGGAGTGATAATGGAAGTCAGGATTACTGTACAGAATGTATCCAGAGCCAGGAGGATGAATGGAGGTGATAATGGAAGTCAGGATTACTGTACAGAATATATCAGAGCCAGGAGATGAATGGAGGAGATAATGGAATCAGGATTATGTACAGAATGTATCCAGAGCCAGGAGGATGAATGGAGCTGATAATAAGTCAGGATTACTGTACATAATGTATCCAGAGCAGGAGGATGAATGGAGGTGATAATGGAAGTCAGGATTACTGTACAGATATATCCAGAGCCAGGAGGATGAATGGAGCTGATAATGGAAGTCAGGATTACTGTACAGAATATATCCAGAGCCAGGAGGATGAATGGATGTGATAATGGAAGTCAGGATTACTGTCAATATATCCAGAGCCAGGAGGATGAATGGAGTGATAATGGAAGTCAGGATTACTGTCAAATATATCAGAGCCAGGAGGATGAATGGAGCTGATAATGGAAGTCAGGATTACTGTACAGAATATATCCAGAGCCAGAGGATGAATGGAGGTGATAATGGAAGTCAGGATTACTGTCAGAATATATCCGAGCCAGGAGATGAATGGATTGATAATGGAAGTCAGGATTACTGTACAGAATAATCCAGAGCCAGGAGATGAATGGAGGATAATGGAAGTCAGGATTACTGTCAGAATATATCCAGAGCCAGGAGGATAATGGAGCTGATAATGGAAGTCAGGATTACTGTCAATATATCCAGAGCCAGGAGGATGAATGGAGTGATAATGGAAGCAGTTACGTCAGAATATATCCAGAGCCAGGAGGATGAATGGAGCTGATAATGGAAGTCAGGATTACTGTACAGAATATCCAGAGCCAGGAGATGAATGGAGCTGATAAGGAGTCGGATTACTGTCAAATATTCAGAGCCAGGAGGATGAATGGAGTGATAATGGAAGTCAGGATTACTTCAGAATTATCCAGAGCCAGGAGGATAATGGAGTGATAATGGAAGTCAGGATTACTGTACAGATATATCCAGAGCAGGAGATGAATGGAGGGATAATGGAAGTCAGGATTACTGTCAGAATTATCCGAGCCAGGAGATGAATGGAGTGATAATAAGTCAGGATTACTGTACAAATTATCCGAGCCAGGAGGATGAATGGAGTGATAATGGAAGTCAGGATTACTGTACAGATTATCCAGAGCCAGGAGGATGAATGGAGCTGATATGGAAGTCAGGATTACTGTACAGATATATCCAGAGCCAGAGGATGAATGGAGGGATAATGGAAGTCAGGATTACTGTCAAATATATCAGAGCCAGGAGGATGAATGGAGTGATAATGGAAGTCAGGATTACTGTACAGAATATATCCAGAGCCAGGAGGATGAATGGATGTGATAATGGAAGTCAGGATTACTGTACAGAATATATCCAGAGCCAGGAGGATGAATGGAGTATAATGGAAGTCAGGATTACTGTCGAATATATCCGAGCCAGGAGATGAATGGAGTGATAATGGAAGTCAGGATTACTGTTCAGAATATATCCAGAGCCAGGAGGATTAATGGAGCTGATAATGAAGTCAGGATTACTGTCAGAATATATCCGAGCCAGGAGGATAATGGAGCTGATAATGGAAGTCAGGTTACTGTCAGAATAATCCAGAGCCAGGAGATGAATGAGGATAATGGAAGTCAGGATTACTGTACAGAATAATCCAGAGCCAGGAGATGAATGGAGCTGATAATGGAAGTCGGATTACTGTCAATATATCAGAGCCAGAGGATGAATGGAGGTGATAATGGAAGCAGGATTACTGTACAGAATTATCCAGAGCCAGGAGGATGAAGGAGGTGATAATGGAAGTCAGATTACTGTACAGAATATATCCAGAGCCAGGAGGATGAATGGAGGATAATGGAAGTCAGGATTACTGTACAGAATGATCCAGAGCCAGGAGGATGAATGGAGCTGATAATAAGTCGGATTACTGTATAATTATCAGAGCCAGGAGGATGAATGGAGGTGATAATGGAAGTCAGGATTACTGTACAGATTATCCAGAGCAGAGGATGAATGGAGTGATAATGGAAGTCAGATTACTGTACAGAATATATCCAGAGCCAGGAGGATGAATGGAGGATAATGGAAGTCAGGATTACGTACAGAATTATCCAGAGCCAGGAGGATGAATGGAGTGATAATAAGTCAGGATTACTGTACAAATTATCCAGAGCCAGGAGGATGAATGAGGTGATAATGAAGTCAGGATTACTGTACAGATATATCCAGAGCCAGGAGGATGAATGGGTGATAATGGAAGTCAGATTACTGTACAGAATATATCCGAGCCAGGAGATGAATGGATGTGATAATGGAAGTCAGGATTACTGTCAGAATATATCCAGAGCCAGGAGGATGAATGGAGTGATAATGGAAGTCAGGATTACTGTACAGAATATATCGAGCCAGGAGATGAATGGAGCTGATAATGGAAGTCAGGATTACTGTCAGAATAATCCAAGCCAGGAGATGAATGGAGGTGATAATGGAAGTCAGGATTACTGTCAGAATATATCCGAGCCAGGAGATGAATGGAGTGATAATGGAAGTCAGGATTACTGTACAGATAATCCAGAGCAGGAGATGAATGGAGGGATAATGGAAGCAGGATTACTGTACAGAATATATCCAGAGCCAGAGATGAATGGAGTGATAATGGAAGTCAGGATTACTGTACAGATATATCCAGAGCCAGAGGATGAATGGAGTGATAATGGAACAGGATTACTGTACAGAATAATCCAGAGCAGGAGATGAATGGAGCTGATAATGGAAGTCGATTACTGTCATATATATCAGAGCAGGAGATGAATGGAGTGATAAGGAGTCAGGATTACTGTACAGAATTATCCAGAGCCAGGAGGATGAATGGAGTGATAATGGAAGTCAGGATTACTGTCAGAATATATCCAGAGCAGGAGGATAATGGAGGATAATGGAAGTCAGGATTACTGATACAAGCAGAGATATGGGTGATAATAAGCAGATTATTTCAAAATACCAGCAGAATAATGGGGGAAGAATCAGGTATGTACAATATATCAGCCAGAGATGATGAGCTGTATGGAAGTCAGTTACTTACAATGATCAGAGCCAGAGGATGAGTGATAGAATCGATTATGTCATATATCCACCAGAAATGAGAATAATGAAGTCAGATTACGCCAAATACAAGCGAGAGAATGAGTGAATGAACAGATACTTACAATATACAGCAGGAGATGAGGAGATAAGAAGTCAGATCGTACAGAATAATCCAGCAGAGATGAAGGATAAAAGTCAGATTTGTCAAATATCCAAGCAGAGATGAATAATAATGGAATCAATACTGTAATACCAGACCAGAGGATATGGAGCGATAGAAGTCAGATTACTGTCAATAATCCGAGCCAGGAGGAATGGAGTGAATGAAGCAGGTTACTGTCAATATATCCAAGCCGAGATGAGAAAATGATCGATACTTAGATAACCAGAGCCAGGAAGATGAATGGAGCTGATAATGGAAGTCCGGATTACTGTCCATAATATATACAGAGCCAGGAGGATGAATGGAGGTGATAATGGAAGTCAGGATTACTGTACAGAATGTATCCAGAGCCAGGAGGATGAATGGAGGTGATAATGGAAGTCAGGATTACTGTACAGAATATATCCAGAGCCAGGAGGATGAATGGAGGAGATAATGGAAGTCAGGATTACTGTACAGAATGTATCCAGAGCCAGGAGGATGAATGGAGCTGATAATGGAAGTCAGGATTACTGTACAGAATATATCCAGAGCCAGGAGGATGAATGGAGCTGATAATGGAAGTCAGGATTACTGTTCAGAATATATCCAGAGCCAGGAGGATTAATGGAGCTGATAATGGAAGTCAGGATTACTGTTCAGAATATATCCAGAGCCAGGAGGATGAATGGAGCTGATAATGGAAGTCAGGTTTACTGTTCAGAATATATCCAGAGCCAGGAGGATGAATGGAGCTGATAATGGAAGTCAGGATTACTGTACAGAATAGATCCAGAGCCAGGAAGATGAATGGAGCTGATAATGGAAGTCCGGATTACTGTCCATAATATATACAGAGCCAGGAGGATGAATGGAGGTGATAATGGAAGTCAGGATTACTGTACAGAATGTATCCAGAGCCAGGAGGATGAATGGAGGTGATAATGGAAGTCAGGATTACTGTACAGAATATATCCAGAGCCAGGAGGATGAATGGAGGAGATAATGGAAGTCAGGATTACTGTACAGAATGTATCCAGAGCCAGGAGGATGAATGGAGCTGATAATAAGTCAGGATTACTGTACATAATGTATCCAGAGCCAGGAGGATGAATGGAGGTGATAATGGAAGTCAGGATTACTGTACAGACTATATCCAGAGCCAGGAGGATGAATGGAGCTGATAATGGAAGTCAGGATTACTGTACAGAATATATCCAGAGCCAGGAGGATGAATGGATGTGATAATGGAAGTCAGGATTACTGTACAGAATATATCCAGAGCCAGGAGGATGAATGGAGGTGATAATGGAAGTCAGGATTACTGTACAGAATATATCCAGAGCCAGGAGGATGAATGGAGCTGATAATGGAAGTCAGGATTACTGTACAGAATATATCCAGAGCCAGGAGGATGAATGGAGGTGATAATGGAAGTCAGGATTACTGTTCAGAATATATCCTGAGCCAGGAGTATGAATGGATGTGATAATGGAAGTCAGGATTACTGTTCAGAATATATCCAGAGCCAGGAGGATGAATGGAGCTGATAATGGAAGTCAGGATTACTGTACAGAATATATCCTGAGCCAGGAGTATGAATGGAGCTGATAATGGAAGTCAGGATTACTGTACAGAATAGATCCAGAGCCAGGAAGATGAATGGAGGAGATAATGGAAGTCAGGATTACTGTACAGAATATATCCAGAGCCAGGAGGATGAATGGAGCTGATAATGGAAGTCAGGATTACTGTACAGACTATATCCAGAGCCAGGAGGATGAATGGAGGTGATAATGGAAGACAGGATTACTGTACAGAATATATCCAGAGCCAGGAGGATGAATGGAGGTGATAATGGAAGTCAGGATTACTGTACAGAATATATCCAGAGCCAGGAGGATGAATGGAGCTGATAATGGAAGTCAGGATTACTGTACAGAATAGATCCAGAGCCAGGAAGATGAATGGAGCTGATAATGGAAGTCCGGATTACTGTCCATAATATATACAGAGCCAGGAGGATGAATGGAGGTGATAATGGAAGTCAGGATTACTGTACAGAATGTATCCAGAGCCAGGAGGATGAATGGAGGTGATAATGGAAGTCAGGATTACTGTACAGAATATATCCAGAGCCAGGAGGATGAATGGAGGAGATAATGGAAGTCAGGATTACTGTACAGAATGTATCCAGAGCCAGGAGGATGAATGGAGCTGATAATAAGTCAGGATTACTGTACATAATGTATCCAGAGCCAGGAGGATGAATGGAGGTGATAATGGAAGTCAGGATTACTGTACAGACTATATCCAGAGCCAGGAGGATGAATGGAGCTGATAATGGAAGTCAGGATTACTGTACAGAATATATCCAGAGCCAGGAGGATGAATGGATGTGATAATGGAAGTCAGGATTACTGTACAGAATATATCCAGAGCCAGGAGGATGAATGGAGGTGATAATGGAAGTCAGGATTACTGTACAGAATATATGCAGAGCCAGGAGGATGAATGGAGCTGATAATGGAAGTCAGGATTACTGTACAGAATATATCCAGAGCCAGGAGGATGAATGGAGGTGATAATGGAAGTCAGGATTACTGTTCAGAATATATCCTGAGCCAGGAGTATGAATGGATGTGATAATGGAAGTCAGGATTACTGTACAGAATAGATCCAGAGCCAGGAGGATGAATGGAGGAGATAATGGAAGTCAGGATTACTGTACAGAATATATCCAGAGCCAGGAGGATGAATGGAGCTGATAATGGAAGTCAGGATTACTGTACAGACTATATCCAGAGCCAGGAGGATGAATGGAGGTGATAATGGAAGACAGGATTACTGTACAGAATATATCCAGAGCCAGGAGGATGAATGGAGCTGATAATGGAAGTCAGGATTACTGTACAGAGTATATCCAGAGCCAGGAGGATGAATGGAGCTGATAACGGGAGTCAGGATTACTGTACAGAATATATCCAGAGCCAGGAGGATGAATGGAGCTGATAATGGAAGTCAGGATTACTGTTCAGAATATATCCAGAGCCAGGAGGATTAATGGAGCTGATAATGGAAGTCAGGATTACTGTACAGACTATATCCAGAGCCAGGAGAATGAATGGAGGTGATAATGGAAGTCAGGATTACTGTTCAGAATATATCCTGAGCCAGGAGTATGAATGGATGTGATAATGGAAGTCAGGATTACTGTACAGAATAGATCCAGAGCCAGGAAGATGAATGGAGGAGATAATGGAAGTCAGGATTACTGTACAGAATATATCCAGAGCCAGGAGGATGAATGGAGCTGATAATGGAAGTCAGGATTACTGTACAGACTATATCCAGAGCCAGGAGGATGAATGGAGCTGATAACGGGAGTCAGGATTACTGTACAGAATATATCCAGAGCCAGGAGGATGAATGGAGCTGATAATGGAAGTCAGGATTACTGTACAGAATATATCCAGAGCCAGGAGGATGAATGGAGGTGATAATGGAAGTCAGGATTACTGTACAGAATATATCCAGAGCCAGGAGGATGAATGGAGGTGATAATGGGAGTCAGGATTACTGTACAGACTATATCCAGAGCCAGGAGGATGAATGGAGGTGATAATGGGAGTCAGGATTACTGTACAGAATATATCCAGAGCCAGGAGAATAAATAATTAATAATTGATGTGTGCATGGACTGTATATTTCCTTGTATTGGGCCAGGGTAAGGTTTGTCCACTTTCAGTAAATTTAGCCCAAGACTGTGCACAGTAAATAAAAGAACACTCAGCAGGTACTCACCCTCCCCAGGTTCGGTGCCAGCACCTCACCACTGCTCTGGTCTGGGTGTATTGAATTCAGCGGTAACATCATGTTAGAAGAACATTGCACTGCTCCAGTCAGTCACTAAGCTCAGTTGTGCATGGAGGTTCATGGCACATGACATCAGCTCAGTGACTTGCTGGCTAATTGGGTACCATGATGTGTGTGTGTGTGTGTGTGTGATGGAACCTAATCCTAGTATGGATCGTGATACCTGTTGGTTGGAGTTCTGACCCAAACACAACATCCTCATGCCAAAAGTATTGACACCCCTGCAATTCTGTCAGATAATACTCCGTTTCTTCCTGAAAATGATTGCAATCACAAATTCTTTGGTATTATTATCTTCATTTAATTTGTCTTCAATGAAAAAACACAAAAAGAATTGTCCTAAAGCCAAATTGGATATAATTCCACACTGAACATAAAAAGGGGGTGGACAAAAGTATTGGTACTGTTAGAAAAATCATGTGATGCTTCTCTAATTTGTGTAATTAACAGCACCTGTAACTTACCTGTGGCACCGAACAGGTGTTGGCAATAACTAAATCACACTTGCAGCCAGTTGACATGGATTAAAGTTGACTTAACCTCTGTCCTGTGTCCTTGGGTGTACCACATTGAGCATGGAGAAAAGAAAGAAGACCAAAGAACTGTCTGAGGACTTGAGAAACCAAATTGTGAGGAAGCATGAGCAATCTCAAGGCTACAAGTCCATCTCCAAAGACCTGAATGTTCCTGTGTCTACCGTGCGTGTCATCAAGAAGTTTAAAGCCCATGGCACTGTGGCTCTCAGGAAGCTGGGAAAAGGTGTGTGACAGTCCGCGCCACCGGGTACCAAGGAATCACCTGGGATGCAGGAAGTTATTTCAAGCTTAATCTTTATTGTCCAACATGTTTCAGCGCTCCACCTGGCGCCTTCCTCAGGGATATTACAATACACTAGTGCAGTGGGGTTTATATAGCACCACACATGATTAGCTATGGGTGTGCCAGAGGGGTGTGTGACATCACAAAGTGGGCGTGGTTACAAGTTTTGGAGCCTTTTTCACTAACATATCAAACTAAACATCATTTTAATCACAAACTGGTAACAAACATTTGTTAAAAATCACAGCATAAAAATGAGCTAAAAGACATCTCGAATTCCACGACGAAAAAGCATATAAAACCATTGCTGCTATCTTGTGCTGGCAAAAAAATAAAAAAATGTGACTTTCTACTGCTGCCTTCAGGTGGGATCGAACTTGTGTTTTTGCCATTATAGGGTACCTGACTTGTATTCTAGTGACTTATGCCACTATAACTGGTGGATGTTGCTGTTGCACATAGATCTTAAGTATTGCATAATATAGTGATAAGATATCTATTTCTTTTTCTTTTCTAGGACTATCTATAATGGTGTCTATCAGTATTCCACTTATAAGGATGTAAGGAACTGAAACCGAACAGCAAGGAAGGATTAAACATGATCGATAAAAAATGCTAAAAAAATTAATAAAATAAAATTTTCTACAGTGGCTATGTTTCTCTTGTCATTTTTCAGTATGTGATGGTGGATAGGTGGTAGAGCCATAAGGCTGAGCTCACAATCCCAGGGGTTGGTGTGGGTTCCATCCCATCATCTATCTGGTGTTCATATTAGGTACATGTGGGTTATAATGTGGGAAATTGATGGATAAACAATTAATAGTTACATTATTATAGAGGGGCAAAGATTCAACTCTGTATTTATGTAATTCTAATAATAATACCTATAGTCCTAAAAAAGTGGGGGGTGGGGGTCAACATTCCTGTGTTCTGCCAATATAGTTTGCTCTTGCGATGTTGTATTCACAAGATGGCAGTAAAGTGCTAGTCAATGTGTTAAATGTGAACTGGTGTCTCTAGTGACTAGTGTATATCTATAGATTTGATATAAATCCTGTTGTTGCAAAAATAATAAAAATAATAATGAATGAATAGTAAAAACAACAACATGCAAAAATAATGTAGTGATAAAAAGGAATAAATAGTACACAATTATCTAATCTATGTGGATTTATAAGGAATCCCCGGAGCTGACTTTGAGGTATTCCTATCAACAACCAGTAAAACACTATATATATATCATAAAAGTCGAATAATAACTCATTATTCCTAGATTGGGACTGTGGATATGTGTAGTGTGCTTATATTTAGGGACAACACTAAAATAAATATGATTATTCAAAATCTATATTAGCTCTGAGATCACATTCAATCCATTTGGTTTGAGTGTGTTAAGTTTAAATATCCAATATTTTTCTCTTTTTTTCAATTGTTCAAATCTATTAGGAACTAATTCAGAAATGTGGTCAATAGGTGTAATTTTGATCAACTTGGTATTCCTTTTGTGGTGAGTATCATAATGCCATGATACTCCATGTTTCTTAAAGCCATTTTTTATGTTAGACCGATGTTTATTGAGCCTCTCATGAAGGGCTCTCATTGTCCTCCCCACGTATTGTTTCCCGCATGGGCATTCCATCAAGTAGATAATGAATTTCGTTGTGCAATTCATGTTATACTTGATTTTAAACTGTTCCTTTGATGTAGAGGATATAAAAGTATCTGTTTGCAGAATGCTCTCACAACACAGGCATCTTCTTTTATTGCATTGTGTGACCCTTTTTGGGGCTATATCAATGTCTTTAGACAAATTTTTAGTTTTCAATCTACTGGGTGCTACTATCCTCTTTATATTCGGGGCTCTCCGGAAAGTTATGCCCGGTCTCTTGGGAATGATATTCCTCAGTATGGGGTCATTCTGTAGTATATGCCAATGTGACTGTATACAATCTCTAATTTTTCGGTGACAGTTATTGTATGTGGTAATGAAGTTCAGGGTCTTCATTTCGTCCGACACTCTGATCTTTTTCGTTTTCAGCAATGTGTCCTGTAGGATGTCTCTGTTGTATTTTTGCGTATCCTCCACTAATTTCTTAGGGTACCCTCTGTCCAAGAATCTTTTTTTCAGGATTTCTGATTGCTGTATATAGTCGGCTTCCAAGGTGCAATTTTTTCTTATTCTCCTGAACTGGTTGGTAGGTATATTTCTCAACCATCTTGCATGGTGGCCACTCTGGTAGTTGATATATGAATTCTTGTCCGTTGGTTTGAAGTAGGTTTTTGTTTGAACTTCTGTGTTGGTTGTGAAGATTGTGAGGTCCAGAAAATTTATGAGATTTTCATGTATCGTGGGGTCTAAGGTTATCCCCCATGTGTTGCTGTTGATTTCTGTCACAAAATCATCAAAATTCCCTTGCTCTGTGTCCCATATCAGGAACAGGTCATCTATATATCTCTTATATAGTATGATCCCATTTTTCTGTGTATTGTTGTAAATATGAATATGTTCGAAAAGCCCCATGAACAAATTAGCATAGGAACATGCAGTTTTTGACCCCATGGCTGTACCATGCTTCTGATGGTATATTTTGTTGTCAAACATAAAGTAATTATTGTACAAAATGAATCTGAGTCCATCCAGAATAAATTTCATAGTTCCTGTATCCATCTGTATGTCTTTATTGAGGTAATATTCGGCACAAATGAGTCCGATTTCATGGCTTATGTTCGTGTATAACGAGTTAACGTCCATTGTAGCCAATCTGTATGTGTCTCTCCATGTTAGACCCTTTAGGGTTTTTATGAGATCTGTTGAATCTTTAGTGTAACTATCTAATTGTGTAACATACTTCTGTAATTTGGAATCAATTAGAGCTGCCAGGTTACTTGTCAAGGAGTCTATCCCAGAGATAATGGGCCTTCCTGGAGGTTCTGTAAGACTTTTGTGAATCTTTGGCAGATGATACAAAAAAGGAACTTGTGGTTGTCTTTTTGTGAGGAATTTTTTAATATCAGTAGTAATAATATGTTCATCATGGGCTGTGTCAATGAGCTGGTTGTAGAGTTTAAGAAGTGTCGGATGAGGGTCCTCATACACTTGTCTGTAGAATTTCTCATCTGAGAGTAGCCTTAATGCCTCATTTTTATAATCAATGCTGTCTTGGATCACGATTCCACCTCCCTTGTCAGCTGCACGAATTACTATTTCAGTATTTTCTCTCAGGTTTTTCAACGCTTCTTCTTCTTTCTTAGTGAGGTTTCTTTTATTCCGAACGTTTTTACTATCAATTCCATCGCTCTTTATTAGTGTTTCTGTTTTGAGGTCGTTCAATAATAGGTCCTGGAAGGTCTCGAGGAAGTGACCCCTGCTTTCAAGTGGATAGAAGTTAGATTTTGCTCTAAATTTTTTGGTGGATGGGGTCATGTCATCATTTTCTCTTTCAGGTTGCAGGGAAAAGTGCCTTTTTAAAGTCAATTTCCTTATAAATTGATGCACATCTATAAAGAGTTGGAAGTCATTCGGTCTATTTGTAGGACAAAATAATAGTCCTTTTTCAAGGACTTCTGATTCCTCCTTGGATAAAACATATTTGGACAGGTTAATAATGTTACTGTTCTCCTCCTTCTTCCTTTTTAATCTCGGAAGCTGATTTTTACTTTTTTTCTGGATTCCTCCCCCTCTTTTCCCTCTTCTTTTTTTCTTTTTCCAGTATTCGGACTGAAAAATCTCGTGATGTCCTGGTTTGTCCCTCTGACTGTGGCTAAAAAAGGCGTTGAAAAACCTGAGAGAAAATACTGAAATAGTAATTCGTGCAGCTGACAAGGGAGGTGGAATCGTGATCCAAGACAGCATTGATTATAAAAATGAGGCATTAAGGCTACTCTCAGATGAGAAATTCTACAGACAAGTGTATGAGGACCCTCATCCGACACTTCTTAAACTCTACAACCAGCTCATTGACACAGCCCATGATGAACATATTATTACTACTGATATTAAAAAATTCCTCACAAAAAGACAACCACAAGTTCCTTTTTTGTATCATCTGCCAAAGATTCACAAAAGTCTTACAGAACCTCCAGGAAGGCCCATTATCTCTGGGATAGACTCCTTGACAAGTAACCTGGCAGCTCTAATTGATTCCAAATTACAGAAGTATGTTACACAATTAGATAGTTACACTAAAGATTCAACAGATCTCATAAAAACCCTAAAGGGTCTAACATGGAGAGACACATACAGATTGGCTACAATGGACGTTAACTCGTTATACACGAACATAAGCCATGAAATCGGACTCATTTGTGCCGAATATTACCTCAATAAAGACATACAGATGGATACAGGAACTATGAAATTTATTCTGGATGGACTCAGATTCATTTTGTACAATAATTACTTTATGTTTGACAACAAAATATACCATCAGAAGCATGGTACAGCCATGGGGTCAAAAACTGCATGTTCCTATGCTAATTTGTTCATGGGGCTTTTCGAACATATTCATATTTACAACAATACACAGAAAAATGGGATCATACTATATAAGAGATATATAGATGACCTGTTCCTGATATGGGACACAGAGCAAGGGAATTTTGATGATTTTGTGACAGAAATCAACAGCAACACATGGGGGATAACCTTAGACCCCACGATACATGAAAATCTCATAAATTTTCTGGACCTCACAATCTTCACAACCAACACAGAAGTTCAAACAAAAACCTACTTCAAACCAACGGACAAGAATTCATATATCAACTACCAGAGTGGCCACCATGCAAGATGGTTGAGAAATATACCTACCAACCAGTTCAGGAGAATAAGAAAAAATTGCACCTTGGAAGCCGACTATATACAGCAATCAGAAATCCTGAAAAAAAGATTCTTGGACAGAGGGTACCCTAAGAAATTAGTGGAGGATACGCAAAAATACAACAGAGACATCCTACAGGACACATTGCTGAAAACGAAAAAGATCAGAGTGTCGGACGAAATGAAGACCCTGAACTTCATTACCACATACAATAACTGTCACCGAAAAATTAGAGATTGTATACAGTCACATTGGCATATACTACAGAATGACCCCATACTGAGGAATATCATTCCCAAGAGACCGGGCATAACTTTCCGGAGAGCCCCGAATATAAAGAGGATAGTAGCACCCAGTAGATTGAAAACTAAAAATTTGTCTAAAGACATTGATATAGCCCCAAAAAGGGTCACACAATGCAATAAAAGAAGATGCCTGTGTTGTGAGAGCATTCTGCAAACAGATACTTTTATATCCTCTACATCAAAGGAACAGTTTAAAATCAAGTATAACATGAATTGCACAACGAAATTCATTATCTACTTGATGGAATGCCCATGCGGGAAACAATACGTGGGGAGGACAATGAGAGCCCTTCATGAGAGGCTCAATAAACATCGGTCTAACATAAAAAATGGCTTTAAGAAACATGGAGTATCATGGCATTATGATACTCACCACAAAAGGAATACCAAGTTGATCAAAATTACACCTATTGACCACATTTCTGAATTAGTTCCTAATAGATTTGAACAATTGAAAAAAAGAGAAAAATATTGGATATTTAAACTTAACACACTCAAACCAAATGGATTGAATGTGATCTCAGAGCTAATATAGATTTTGAATAATCATATTTATTTTAGTGTTGTCCCTAAATATAAGCACACTACACATATCCACAGTCCCAATCTAGGAATAATGAGTTATTATTCGACTTTTATGATATATATATAGTGTTTTACTGGTTGTTGATAGGAATACCTCAAAGTCAGCTCCGGGGATTCCTTATAAATCCACATAGATTAGATAATTGTGTACTATTTATTCCTTTTTATCACTACATTATTTTTGCATGTTGTTGTTTTTACTATTCATTCATTATTATTTTTATTATTTTTGCAACAACAGGATTTATATCAAATCTATAGATATACACTAGTCACTAGAGACACCAGTTCACATTTAACACATTGACTAGCACTTTACTGCCATCTTGTGAATACAACATCGCAAGAGCAAACTATATTGGCAGAACACAGGAATGTTGACCCCCACCCCCCACTTTTTTAGGACTATAGGTATTATTATTAGAATTACATAAATACAGAGTTGAATCTTTGCCCCTCTATAATAATGTAACTATTAATTGTTTATCCATCAATTTCCCACATTATAACCCACATGTACCTAATATGAACACCAGATAGATGATGGGATGGAACCCACACCAACCCCTGGGATTGTGAGCTCAGCCTTATGGCTCTACCACCTATCCACCATCACATACTGAAAAATGACAAGAGAAACATAGCCACTGTAGAAAATTTTATTTTATTAATTTTTTTAGCATTTTTTATCGATCATGTTTAATCCTTCCTTGCTGTTCGGTTTCAGTTCCTTACATCCTTATAAGTGGAATACTGATAGACACCATTATAGATAGTCCTAGAAAAGAAAAAGAAATAGATATCTTATCACTATATTATGCAATACTTAAGATCTATGTGCAACAGCAACATCCACCAGTTATAGTGGCATAAGTCACTAGAATACAAGTCAGGTACCCTATAATGGCAAAAACACAAGTTCGATCCCACCTGAAGGCAGCAGTAGAAAGTCACATTTTTTTATTTTTTTGCCAGCACAAGATAGCAGCAATGGTTTTATATGCTTTTTCGTCGTGGAATTCGAGATGTCTTTTAGCTCATTTTTATGCTGTGATTTTTAACAAATGTTTGTTACCAGTTTGTGATTAAAATGATGTTTAGTTTGATATGTTAGTGAAAAAGGCTCCAAAACTTGTAACCACGCCCACTTTGTGATGTCACACACCCCTCTGGCACACCCATAGCTAATCATGTGTGGTGCTATATAAACCCCACTGCACTAGTGTATTGTAATATCCCTGAGGAAGGCGCCAGGTGGAGCGCTGAAACATGTTGGACAATAAAGATTAAGCTTGAAATAACTTCCTGCATCCCAGGTGATTCCTTGGTACCCGGTGGCGCGGACTGTCACACACCTTTTCCCAGCTTCCTGAGAGTCTTCCCACGTGCGAGTGGTTGGTGGAGGTCCTGCAGCAGCCGGTATTGATTGTATGCCTTCAAGCCAGTTGTGGGTCATCACAACTGGAATAGGTGAGTGGTTTTGACTTTACACCTCTCATCTTTTAGTGTCTGAGTGATAGGGCACTATTGCGCCTCTTGTTCCCTTTTTATAATGGCACTGTGGCTAACCTCCCTAGATGTGGACGGAGTAGAAAAATTGACAAGAGATTTCAACGCAAGATTGTGCGGATGGTGGATAAAGAACTTCGACTAACATCCAAACAAGTTCAAGCTGCCCTGCAGTCCGAGGGTACAAAAGTGTCAACCCGTACTATCCGTCGGCGTCTGAATGAAAAGGGACTGTAAGGTAGGGTACCTAGGAAGACCCCACTTCTTACCCCGAGACATAAAAAAGCCAGGCTGGAGTTTGCCAAAACTTACCTGAGAAAGCCTACAACGTTTTGGAAGAATGTTCTCTGGTCAGATGAGACAAAAGAGCTTTTTGGGCAAAGGCATCATCATAGAGTTTACAGGAGAAAAAAAGAGGCATTCAAAGAAAAGAACACGGTCCCTACAGTCAAACATGGTGGAGGTTCCCTGATGTTTTGGGGTTGCTTTGCTGCCTCTGGCACTGGACTGCTTGACCGTGTGCATGGCATTATGAAGTCTGAAGTCTACCAACAAATTTTGCAGCATAATGTAGGGCCCAGTGTGAGAAAGCTTGGTCTCCCTCAGACGTCATGGGTCTTCCAGCAGGACAATGACCCAAAACACACTTCAAAAAGCACTAGAAAATGGTTTGAGAGAAAGCACTGGAGACTTCTAAGGTGGCCAGCAATGAGTCCAGACCTGAATCCCATAGAACACCTGTGGAGAGATCTAAAAATGGCAGTTTGGAGAAGGCACCCTTCAAATATCAGGGACCTGGAGCAGTTTGCCAAAGAAGAATGGTCTAAAATTCCAGCAGAGCATTGTAAGAAACTCATTGATGGTTACCGGAAGCGGTTGATCGCAGTTATTTTGGCTAAAGGTTGTGCAACCAAGTATTAGGCTGAGGGTGCCAATACTTTTGTCTGGGCCATTTTTGGAGTTTTGCTTCATTCTCTTTTGTGTTTTTTCATTGAAGACAAATTAAATGAAGGTAATAATACCAAAGAATTTGTGATTGCAATCATTTTCAGGAAGAAACTGAGTATTATCTGACAGAATTGCAGGAGTGTCAATACTTTTGGCCACAACTGTATGAGACCCGTGACCTGTTTCTCATTATTCCAGAAATGTTTTAAATCCGACACTACTTTTAAATTAAATCCCTGTTCTGTACATAGTAAACTGATTTTTTTTTTACCTGAATTGACACCAAAAAGGAGCTATGATGGCTGCTGGGTAAAGAAAACTACCTTTGTAAGGCCCCTTTCACACTGGCGTTTTAGCCAAATTGCGTCAGATTTACCGCATGTGCCGCCTAACGGCCGCCCTCGCACCACACTTGTGGCAAGCCCCATGCATTGTCTATGGCAGTGTTTCCCAACTCCAGTCCTCAAGGCACACCAACAGGTCATGTTTTCAGGATTTCCTTAGGATTGCATAGGTGATAATTTAATCACTTGCACAGGGGATAATTCCATCATCTGTCTAATGATAAGGAAATCCTGAAAACATGACCTGTTGGTGTGCCTTGAGGACTGGAGTTGGGAAACATTGGTCTATGGGGCTTGCGGTCCGGTGCGGCAAGTGCGGTTCTGCCGGTCGCTGCAGATGTGGTACCTGCGGTGGCGAAAGATAAACGCGGCTGACCGCGTTTTTTTTTTCGCGGCCGCAAGTGCTGCATCTGCCGCAACCAGCAGAACCGCACTTGCCGCACCAGACCGCAAGCCCCATAGACATGGGACTTGCCGCAAGTGTGCCGCGAGGGCGGCCATTAGGCGGCATATGCGGGAAATCTGACGCAATTTGTCTAAAACGCCATTGTGTAAGCAGCCTTAGGGCTTGGACATGCTCATCCGAGTTTGACTGAGGAGACTCTGAAAGGGCTGGAGCAGTGACCCTGAATGGCCTCTCCCTCTCTGGACGGGGCTGTCAGCTGATTGTGTTTTTGTGCAGCTCCAGACTCCCTGTCTAGACAGAGAGGCCGATCAGGGTTACTGCTCCAGCCCTTTCAGAGTCTCCTCAGTCAAGCTTGAATGTAACTAGGAGAGTGTGTCCAAGCCCTTAGATAGCAGTATTGTGCTAAGAGAAAACAGATGGGAATGGAAGTAACCTGCTACTTATTCTACAAGGAAAATACTGTACTGCACAGGGTTGTACAATCCACATATATAGGGGAAATCCAGTGACACTAGTACAATTGTTATGTGTAGGGTATAATAACATGTATGTCTTTATCCTAATCCATGATGACTGTATTTCCTCTCATCCTCAGGCTGTAATGGGGGTACAAATGTTGGTCACCTTACTGGTTGCCACCATCATGCAGAGAGTGTCCCCTCACTATTCTTTTGCACGATGGCTTCTATGTAATGGCAGGTGAGTTTACAAAGAAATATAATAAGGTTTATATCCGAGATTTTCCTGGCGGAGAGACGTTTTCCATGGTGCTCTGTTATGCCGTAGGTATTACCGTTCTATGAAAGTCCTCAAAACAACTTGTCCAATCTAGAGATCATCTGTCATTTTTTTTACCTTATTTTTACCAAAATATTGAATGTAACAAAGATACAGTATGTACCCAGGTTTTGGACATCGGAATGGAGGGTGGGCCTAAGCTATTAGAAGAGGTTAGATCACTTGTTGTGGTGGTCCAGAATGGAAGAGAGTGTATATATGTTTTGTCTCAGGGTAGAGTGAAAGGGTTACTTCATAATGATTTGTCACCATAATGACACCAACAGCGGGAAACATCCGGTAGACTCCCGTTGCCGCTTCACACACTGTAATCCCCAAAGGAATGTGGGCGTACATGTTCAGTGCGGCGAGAACATAGGCGTGGCAGACTGGTGTATGCCGCACCCCATGCACGCTGATTAGACGACGCAATAGCGTTATGATTGGTCAGCCTGCGCTGGAAGGCTGGCTAATACATGACGCCATTGCCATTGTGTGGTGGTGATTGGACAGCTCTTCAGATATGGCGCCCTGTGAAGTGACAGCCAAGGGAAACACAGTAGTCCCCACCAATCATCGCTGACGAGGCGCAGTCTCCAGCATGCTGTGGCACGCCTCCAGGAAATCAATAGGCAATGCAGATTCCATTCCTATCACCTGTTCACACGCCAAAAGCCAGGAATGTCGCCTTCATGATTGCCTCTGATTTTGGAGCAGTGCTGTGAAATTGGAACCAGCCGCAGCCTTTTTTATCACCGCCAAATTTCCCAATTACACGCCGCAATTTCACGGCGATGGTACCGGGGCGATGTATCACTGGCCAGATTTCTCACCGTGGTTGCGGCGTGTAAAGATACCCTTTACACGCCGCTACCAAAAGGTAGAAACCTTCAGGTGTCAGAGATAATTGTACCTTTTACCTTCAAAACACCGCGAAGTGGCGGCGTGTAATTCTGGTTGTTGCCACCTGTCTCTTTGGATACCTATTTTTCAGCCGTGCTGAAAAACAAGCAGGTATATACCCTATGGTAGCGGCGTGTAATCGGGGCACAGGCACGGTATTTGAGTTACCTGGGGCGTGCTAGAGCTTCATGTATACCACGCCCCATCTGCGATCATTGGTGGGGGCTACTGTGTACCCATTGGCTGTCCCTGCACAGGGCGACATATTTAATGATCTGACCAGTCACACTACACATTTGCTATGGTGTCATATATTAGCCAACCTCCCTGCGCTGGCTGGCCAATCATGATGTTATTGCATTGTCCAATCACCGTACGAGCGCAAACTCTGTCACGCCTATGTAGTTACGGCACACAATATGTACGCCCATATTACCTTGTTGTAGCGGCGTGTAAATCAGGGAAGGTGCTCCACAGAAGGTAACCGTCGGCACTTCCAGGGATCGAAAATACTTTCTGTGGAGCACCTTGTGGCGGCGTGTATATGCGGTATCAGGTACCGTTAGCAACCGTTGAAAACGCGCGCATGCACATGCGGTGCCTACCTTTTGCTAAATTCGGTAGCGGCGTGTAAAGGTCCCATTAGAGTATGCATCAAATTTTATGGAAGAAACCTCCCAATGATAACATATAACATATATTCTTCAAAATTAAAAAAAAACCTCTAAATGCACTGTTCCAAATTATTAGGCACAGTAGAGTTTCTAAACATTTGATATGTTTGAAAGAACTGAAAATGCTCATTTGTTGAATTTGCAGCATTAAGAGGTTACATTCACTGAAATAAAAAGCTATTTAACTCCAAAACATCCTAACAGGCCAAGTTACGTGTTAACATAGCAACCCTTCTTGGATACCACCTTTATGGTACCTTTACACGCCGCTACAGGATGGTGGAAACAACCGGGTAGATGAGAGAAATGTATCTTGCACCGCCAAATCAACCCGCGGTAGCGGCGTGTAAAGACGGTTGTTTCCACCCGTCACTTCATGTACCTGTTTTCGAGCAGTGCTCATAAACAGGTTGATTTCAGCCCGATGGTTACGGCGTGTACCGGCGTGTAAATACGGTAGGGTAAGGTTTATTCGTCACCTAGTTAACTCCCTGGGGCGTGACACTGCCTCTTTGAAACCACCCCCCTTCAGCGATCATTAGTGGAAGCTCCTGCGTTACGACTGGTAGTCGCTGCATAGGGCAGCATATTTAAGGAGCTGACCAGTCACACTACACAATTGCTCGAGCGTCATGTATCAGTCAGCCTCCTGCACTGGCTGCCCAATCATGATGCTATTGCTTTGTCCTATCAGCGTACGAACGTCTCGTAATCCACAATTGTGGCACGCCTATGTGTTGTCCCTGCTGCACCTGGACCGCCCATATTACCTTCTGTTACGGCGTGTAAATGAGGTAAGGTGAGCTACAGAAGGTAACTTGTGGCACCCGGCGGTGTATCCAGAGATAGATGTAACCTACTGTAGCGCACCTTGTTGCGGCGTGTAAAGGCGGTGCGGGTACCGTTTTCAACCGTTTGTGCGTGCTCGTGCACGTGAAGCACCCAGTTGTTTCCACCATCCTGTAGCGGTGCATAAAGGTACCATTAGAGATGAGCCACCACCCTAGTGTTCCAATTCGATTCGTCAAATTGGGAGTGTGTTTGTCGAATGCTCATCGAACACCATTGAAAACAATGGCAGGCAAACACATACAAACACAAAGAAAACACCTTCTAAGGTGTCCAAAAGCTGACAAACTACTCAGAAGACACAACAAACACATGGAAAAGTGACAAATACATATAAAAATGTGAAAAGAAAAGAGCTGGACGAGTAAAAGGAGGAGGAGACACAGATATAGGCATGTCATGCCCTTCCAAAATCATGTAAAACACAGCATGTGGACTCCAACAAGATTCTCCATTTTTTCCAAAAATTTGGGCACAGACACCACTTAAGCTTGCAACTGTGGGGCAATTGATGCCACTTAAAGTGGTTACTTTCATGAAGCTCAAAAATCCACTAGCCTTTCGTCTCCCCAGGATGACACAGGGGTACAAAAGTCCTCGCAGATCCATAACTTGTTCATCGTGATGAATGTTAGGCTGTCCACATTGTCACTGGACAGATGCATGCGCTTATCTGTCAGCACACCACCAGCAGCACTGAAGACACGTTCAGAGAGAACGCTGGCTGCGGGGCATGACAAGATCTCCAAGGCGTGAGTGGCGAGCTCAGGTCATTTTTCCAGATTGGAAGCCAAAATGAGCAACTGTCCAGTTCCCCAGTCATGGCATCGATGTTCACTTGGAGATACTCCTTTGAGATTCACTCTGTGCACCACTGTTGTTTTGTGGATAAGCCGATCTCAGATTATGTATCAGCTTCTGCTGATACTCCTGCATGCGTGCGTCCCTTTGTATAGCAGGAATTATTTTGCCTAATTTTGTCATGTACCGGGGATCGAAGAGTGTGGAACCCAGTAGTCGGCATTACTTCGAATTCTGACAATCCTGTTGTCGTGTTGCAGGTAGCGCAGCAAGAAGTCGCTCATGTGTCTTGTGCATCCAGGAGGATCAAGTCCTTGTTGTGTTGGTGGCGACGAAGTGAGAATCATGCTTCCTTCCTCTGCCCTCTCCCCCCAACCTCGTACAACAGAAATGTGATCAAGATCTCCCTCATCTGCTGAGTCTTCCTTGCCCATCGCCAGTTCATCCTCCACTTCTTCTTCCTCGGCTCCTGCACCTTCCTCACCTCCCATGCCTGCCGCTTTGGTGCTGCCGACCGTCTGGACCTTTGGAGATCTTGTTGTCCCTTCCGCATACGACTCCTCCTGTATTTCCTCCCCCTCCTCTTGTCCCACCACCTGACTCCGAATACTGTTTAAAGTGTGCTCCAGCATGTAGATGACCGAAATAGTCATGCTGATAATGGCATCGTCAGCGCTGAACATCTTCGTCGCCATTTGGTGTAGCTTTCTTCACATCAGTGCTATACTACCTGCCCAAAAGGATTGCATGAGCTACATTTGGTCAGATGCTGTGAAAAACACTTGCACAGCACTGGCACACACCTGCCTGGCAAAAACTGCTAGGGACTGCTCTAACCTATCCCTCAAAAGGGCTGAACTTACAACTAGTCCCTACTTCTATAAAGTATCCCTCAAAAGGGCTGATATTCAAACTAGTCCCTACTCTCCTAAACCTATCTCTTGGTCATACTTCTAGCGCCCACAGCAGCAATAGTGGTGCTTGATTGACACACAACTGCAGCACTGAGGTAATGGCAGTGATGGGGAAAATGACCGAGTCTTAAAGGGCAAGGACATGTGACATACACAGCTAATGACACATGCCCTGGCTTGTATGCAAAAAATGCACTTTGCTGTGTGTGTGTGTGTGTGTTGTGTGTGTGTGTGTGTGTGTGTGTGTGTGATTTGCTGACAGCCTGCACCGCTCTAGTGTATATGCTGTTAGGAGAAAAAAAAATGGAGATCAGCATTATTTCTGTATTGCTTATCTAAACACCCCATCCCCCCCGCACACTATACACTGAAACTGGATATTAACATTCAATAACAGTATTACTGTGAAAAGCCAGTTACGCTTTTGGTGAACGAACCGTTATCGAACATAATGTTGAACTGTCGAATTTGAAGCTAATTGTTCGCATTCGCCGAATGACTCGAACATCGCCCAAAAAGGGTCGAATTTGAGATTGGCGAACATTTAATATCAAACACCGCTCATCTCTAACCACCTTCACAATTCTTGCATTCATTTAACTTGTGAGTTTCTGGAGAGTTTCTGCTTGTATTTCTTTGCATGATGTCAGAATAGCCTCCCAGAGCTGCTGTTTTGATGTGAACTACCTCCCACTCTCATAGATCTTTTGCTTGATTATACTCCAAAGGTTCTCTATAGGGTTAAGGTCAGGGGAAGATGGTGGCCACACCATGAGTTTATCTCCTTTTATGCCCATAGCAGCCAATGACACAAAGGTATTCTTTGCAGCATGAGATGGTGCATTGTCATGCATGAAGATGATTTTGCTCCTGAAGGCACGTTTTTGCTTTTTGTACCATGGAAGAAAGTTCTCAATCAGAAACTCTATATTTTGCAGACATCATTTTCACACCTTAAGGAACCTTAAAGGGGCCTACCAGCTGTTTCCCAGTGATTCCGGCCCAAAACATGACTCCTCCACCTCCTTGCTAATGTCGCAGCCTTGTTGGGACATGGTGGCCATCCACCAACCATCCACTACTCCATCCATCCCTCCAGGGTTGCTCGGCACTCATCAGTAAACAAAACTGTTTGAAAATTAGTCTTTATGTATATCTGGGCCCACTGCAACTGTTTCTGCTGTGAGCACTGTTTTTAGGGGTGGCCGAATAGTAGATTTATGCACCACAGCAAGCCTTTGAAGGATCCTACACCTTGAGGTTTGAGGGACTCCAGAGGCACCAGCAGCTTCCAATATCTGTTTGCTGGTTTGTAAGGCCTTTTTAGCAGCTGCTCTCTTAATCTGATGAACTTGCCTGGCAGAAACCTTCCTCATTCTGCCTTTATCTGCATGAACACATCTGTGAATCTTTTCACAGTACGATGATCACGCTTATGTTTCTGTGCAATATCTAATGTTTTCATCCCTTGTCCAAGGCATTTCACTTATTGTTGCTTTTCGGCAGCAGAGACATCCTTTTTCTTTCCCATGTTACTTGAAAACTGTGGCCTGCACTGTGGCTTGCTTAATATTGCGGAACACCCAGTTTTCCTTTTATTGGGCTCACCTGCCAAACTAATTATCACAGGTATCTGTGGTTGATTTCAGTTACCCAAAGAACCATGAGACACAATACCATCAATGGGTTTCATTGACAAAAAAAAACCCTATGACATTTAAAACCAATTTGCATAATAATTTGGAATATGGTGTAAAGCGGCATTAGCTTGGATTGTGTGTGTTTTATTTTTCACCTATATCACACGTACCCATTATAACCTATTTCTTTCTTCACATGTCTGTGTTTTCACACAATCACACGTGGACACGTCTGTTTTTTTCAGGCAGCACAGATGAAAAAGGACAATACAAGTCTATAGGTCCATGAAAACACGTAGAGCACACAGATGGGTTCCGTGTACAATCCATTTGCTGTGTTTAAAATCTTAAGTGTAGGAGAAGCTTTGTGGTTTTCATTATTTCTTTATCCATATCGGAAAAACACGGATGGAAAAACTGATGATACCGGGACTAGTTTTTCACATACGTGTTTTATCTATTATATAAAAGCCGAAGGCCACTTCCGGAGAACCCGAAGGGTTACTTCCGTGACGGCCTCCGACCATGCTGCTGACGTCACAGTGCGGTGTAGCCGCGCGGATCTTTCCGTGCAGCTACAGGCACCGGCGTTTCAACGTTCCGCTCGCCCCCCTCACTACTGTCTCATCAAACACACACACACACAGCCTCTCACTACAGTCCTCCCAAACACACACACACCATCCAAACCACATCACACATACACACTCACGCACTCACACACCCACACAAACACACACACACACACACACACACACACTGTCAGCGTCCACCCGTAGTTCATACATACCACCCCGTCTTCCTCGATCGTCCCGTCCTCTGGGTCATCCACACGTCTTCCCTCCGATCCCGACCTCTTCTTACTCCGGCCGGGAGCTCCACGTCCTGCTTCCCCGCAAAATGCCTCAACCAAGATGGCGGCCGCAATCATTCTTTAGTTCCCGCCCACAGTCCCCGCCCAGTTCCCGCCCACAATTACTCCCCTCAGGTCGCGCCCGCCATCTTGGTTGGGGCAAATACCCTTTCAGCCGCACAGCACATTTCTCCTGCTTCCCCTCTGCCCCTCCAGCCTCTTCCCCTCCAGCCTCTTCCTCTCTGCCTCTCCAGCCTCTTCCCCTCTGCCCCTCCAGCCTCTTCCCCTCTGCCCCTCCAGCCTCTGCCCTCCAGCCTCTGCCCCTCCAGCCTCCGCTCTCCCCTCCAGCCTCCGCTCTCCCCTCCAGCCTCCGCTCGCCCCTCCAGCCTCTGCCCCTCCAGCCTCTGCCCCTCCAGCCTCCGCTCGCTCAGCCCTCCAGCCTCCGCTCTCCCCTCCAGCCTCCGCTCTCCCCTCCAGCCTCTGCCCCTCCAGCCTCCGCTCTGCCCTCCAGCCTCTGCCCCTCCAGCCTCTGCTCTGCCCTCCAGCCTCTGCTCTGCCCTCCAGCCTCCGCTCTGCCCTCCAGCCTCCGCTCTCCCCTCCAGCCTCCGCTCTCCCCTCCAGCCTCTGCCCCTACAGCCTCCGCTCTCCCCTACAGCCTCCGCTCTCCCCTCCAGCCTACGCTCTGCCCTCCAGCCTACGTCTCTGCCCTCCAGCCTACGCTCTGCCCTCCAGCCTCCCCTGTCCTCTGCCCTCCAGCCTCCCCTGTCCTCTGCCCTCCAGCCTCCCCTGTCCTCTGCCCTCCTGCCTCCGCTCTGCCCTCCAGCCTCCGCTCTGCCCTCCAGCCTCCGCTCTCCCTTCCAGCCTTCGCTCTCCCTTCCAGCCTCCGCTCTCCCCTCCAGCCTCCGCTCTCCCCTCCAGCCTCCGCTCTCCCGTCCAGCCTCTGCCCCTCCAGCCTCTGCCCCTCCAGCCTCTGCCCCTCCAGCCTCCGCTCTCCCCTCCAGCCTCCGCTCTCCCCTCCAGCCTCCGCTCTCCCCTCCAGCCTCCGCTCTCCCCTCCAGCCTCCGCTCTCCCCTCCAGCCTCCGCTCTCCCCTCCAGCCTCTGCCCCTCCAGCCTCCGCTCTCCCCTCCAGCCTCCGCTCTGCCCTCCAGCCTCCGCTCTGCCCTCCAGCCTCCGCTCTGCCCTCCTGCCTCCGCTCTGCCCTCCTGCCTCCGCTCTGCCCTCCAGCCTTCGCTCTGCCCTCCAGCCTCCGCTCTGTCCTCCTGCCTCCGCTCTGCCCTCCAGCCTCCCCTGTCCTCTGCCCTCCTGCCTCCGCTCTGCCCTCCTGCCTCCGCTCTGCCCTCCAGCCTCCGCTCTGCCCTCCAGTCTCCGCTCTGTCCTCTGCCCTCCAGCCTCCCCTGTCCTCTGCCCTCCAGCCTCCGCTCTCCCCTCCAGCCTCCGCTCTCCCCTCCAGCCTCCGCTCTCCCCTCCAGCCTACTCTCTGCCCTCCAGCCTACGCTCTGCCCTCCAGCCTACGCTCTGCCCTCCAGCCTACGCTCTGCCCTCCAGCCTCCCCTGTCCTCTGCCCTCCAGCCTCCGCTCTGCCCTCCTGCCTCCGCTCTGCCCTCCAGCCTCCGCTCTGCCCTCCAGCCTCCGCTCTGCCCTCCAGCCTCCGCTCTGCCCTCTGCCTTCCAGCCTCCCCTGTCCTCTGCCCTCCAGCGTCCGCTCTGCCCTCCAGCGTCCACTCTGCCCTCCAGCGTCCGCTCTGCCCTCCAGCGTCCGCTCTGCCCTCCAGCGTCCGCTCTGTCCTCCAGCGTCCCCTCTGCCCTCCAGCCTCCCCTGTCCTCTGCCCTCCAGCCTCCCCTGTCCTCTGCCCTCCAGCCTCCCCTGTCCTCTGCCCTCCAGCCTGCCCTCCAGCCTCTTCTCTGCCCTCCAGCCTCCGCTCTGCCCTCCAGCCTCTGCTCTGCCCTCTAGCCTCCCCTCTCCTCCAGCCTCCCCTCTCCTCTGCCCTCCAGCCTCCGCTCTGCCCTCCAGCCTCCGCTCTGCCCTCCAGCCTTCCCTGTCCTCTGCCCTCCAGCCTCCGCTCTGCCCTCCAGCCTCCCCTGTCCTCTGCCCTCCTGCCTCCGCTCTGCCCTCCTGCCTCCGCTCTGCCCTCCAGCCTTCGCTCTGCCCTCCAGCCTCCACTCTGTCCTCCTGCCTCCGCTCTGCCCTCCAGCCTCCCCTGTCCTCTGCCCTCCTGCCTCCGCTCTGCCCTCCTGCCTCCGCTCTGCCCTCCAGCCTCCGCTCTGCCCTCCAGTCTCCGCTCTGTCCTCTGCCCTCCAGCCTCCCTGTCCTCTGCCCTCCAGCCTCCGCTCTCTCCCTCCAGCCTCCGCTCTCCCCTCCAGCCTCCGCTCTCCCCTCCAGCCTACTCTCTGCCCTCCAGCCTACGCTCTGCCCTCCAGCCTACGCTCTGCCCTCCAGCCTACGCTCTGCCCTCCAGCCTCCCCTGTCCTCTGCCCTCCAGCCTCCGCTCTGCCCTCCTGCCTCCGCTCTGCCCTCCAGCCTCCGCTCTGCCCTCCAGCCTCCGCTCTGCCCTCCAGCCTCCGCTCTGCCCTCTGCCTTCCAGCCTCCCCTGTCCTCTGCCCTCCAGCGTCCGCTCTGCCCTCCAGCGTCCGCTCTGCCCTCCAGCGTCCGCTCTGCCCTCCAGCGTCCGCTCTGCCCTCCAGCGTCCGCTCTGTCCTCCAGCGTCCCCTCTGCCCTCCAGCCTCCCCTGTCCTCTGCCCTCCAGCCTCCCCTGTCCTCTGCCCTCCAGCCTCCCCTGTCCTCTGCCCTCCAGCCTCCCCTGTCCTCTGCCCTCCAGCCTCCCCTGTCCTCTGCCCTCCAGCCTCCCCTGTCCTCTGCCCTCCAGCCTGCCCTCCAGCCTCTTCTCTGCCCTCCAGCCTCCGCTCTGCCCTCCAGCCTCTGCTCTGCCCTCTAGCCTCCCCTCTCCTCCAGCCTCCCCTCTCCTCTGCCCTCCAGCCTCCGCTCTGCCCTCCAGCCTTCCCTGTCCTCTGCCCTCCAGCCTCCCCTGTCCTCTGCCCTCCAGCCTCACCTGTCCTCTGCCCTCCAGCCTCCCCTGTCCTCTGCCCTCCAGCCTCCACTCTCCCCTCCAGCCTCCGCTCTCCCCTCCAGCCTCCGCTCTGCCCTCCAGCCTCCGCTCTGCCCTCCAGCCTCCGCCTCTCCCCTCCAGCCTCCGCTCTGCCCTCCAGCCTCCGCTCTCCCCTCCAGCCTCCGCTCTGCCCTCCTGCCTCCGCTCTGCCCTCCTGCCTCCGCTCTGCCCTCCAGCCTTCGCTCTGCCCTCCAGCCTCCGCTCTGTCCTCCTGCCTCCGCTCTGCCCTCCAGCCTCCCCTGTCCTCTGCCCTCCTGCCTCTGCTCTGCCCTCCTGCCTCCGCTCTGCCCTCCAGCCTCCGCTCTGCCCTCCAGTCTCCGCTCTGTCCTCTGCCCTCCAGCCTCCCCTGTCCTCTGCCCTCCAGCCTCCGCTCTCCCCTCCAGCCTCCGCTCTCCCCTCCAGCCTCCGCTCTCCCCTCCAGCCTACTCTCTGCCCTCCAGCCTACGCTCTGCCCTCCAGCCTACGCTCTGCCCTCCAGCCTACGCTCTGCCCTCCAGCCTCCCCTGTCCTCTGCCCTCCAGCCTCCGCTCTGCCCTCCTGCCTCCGCTCTGCCCTCCTGCCTCCGCTCTGCCCTCCAGCCTCCGCTCTGCCCTCCAGCCTCCGCTCTGCCCTCCAGCCTCCGCTCTGCCCTCCAGCCTCCGCTCTGCCCTCCAGCCTCTGCTCTGCCCTCCGGCCTCCGCTCTGTCCTCTGCCCTCCAGCCTCCCCTGTCCTCTGCCCTCCATCCTCCGCTCTCCCCTCCAGCCTCCCCTGTCCTCTGCCCTCCAACCTCCGCTCTCCCCTCCAGCCTACGCTCTGCCCTCCAGCCTACGCTCTCCCCTCCAGCCTACGCTCTCCCCTCCAGCCTACGCTCTCCCCTCCAGCCTACGCTCTGCCCTCCAGCCTACGCTCTGCCCTCCAGCCTCCCCTGTCCTCTGCCCTCCAGCCTCCGCTCTGCCCTCCTGCCTCCGCTCTGCCCTCCAGCCTCCGCTCTGCCCTCCAGCCTCCGCTCTGCCCTCTGCCCTCCAGCGTCCGCTCTGCCCTCCAGCGTCCGCTCTGCCCTCCAGTGTCCGCTCTGTCCTCCAGCCTCCCCTCTCCTCTGCCCTCCAGCCTCCCCTCTGTCCTCCAGCCTCCCCTCTCCTCTGCCCTCCAGCCTCCCCTGTCCTCTGCCCTCCAGCCTGCCCTCCAGCCTCCGCTCTGCCCTCCAGCCTCCGCTCTGCCCTCCAGCCTCCGTTCTGCCCTCCAGCCTCCGCTCTGCCCTCCAGCCTCCCCTGTCCTCCAGCCTCCCCTCTCCTCTGCCCTCCAGCCTCCGCTCTGCCCTCCAGCCTCCGTTCTGCCCTCCAGCCTCCGCTCTGCCCTCCAGCCTCCCCTGTCCTCTGCCCTCCAGCCTCCGCTCTGCCCTCCTGCCTCCGCTCTGCCCTCCAGCCTCCGCTCTGCCCTCCAGCCTCCGCTCTGCCCTCTGCCCTCCAGCGTCCGCTCTGCCCTCCAGCGTCCGCTCTGCCCTCCAGTGTCCGCTCTGTCCTCCAGCCTCCCCTCTCCTCTGCCCTCCAGCCTCCCCTCTGTCCTCCAGCCTCCCCTCTCCTCTGCCCTCCAGCCTCCCCTGTCCTCTGCCCTCCAGCCTGCCCTCCAGCCTCCGCTCTGCCCTCCAGCCTCCGCTCTGCCCTCCAGCCTCCGTTCTGCCCTCCAGCCTCCGCTCTGCCCTCCAGCCTCCCCTGTCCTCCAGCCTCCCCTCTCCTCTGCCCTCCAGCCTCCGCTCTGCCCTCCAGCCTTCCCTCTCCTCTGCCCTCCAGCCTCCCCTGTCCTCTGCCCTCCAGCCTCCCCTGTCCTCTGCCCTCCAGCCTCCCCTGTCCTCTGCCCTCCAGCCTCCCCTGTCCTCTGCCCTCCAGCCTCCCCTGTCCTCTGCCCTCCAGCCTCCCCTGTCCTCTGCCCTCCAGCCTCCCCTGTCCTCTGCCCTCCAGCCTCCCCTGTCCTCTGCCCTCCAGCCTCCCCTGTCCTCTGCCTTCCAGCCTCCCCTGTCCTCCAGCCTCCCCTGTCCTCCAGCCTCCCCTCTCCGCTCTCCTCACCCCTCCATATGCAATGTACAGTATGTGTATATATGTGTGTATGTACTCACTTCCGTCACTTTGTCCGCACTTCCCTCACTTTGTCCGCACACATAACACACACACACACACACACTCCGCTATAGTTAGCACCGGCCCTGCATCAGCCGCCTGGATCCTCAGTCGACATGTCGCCACCCCCCAACTACTGGATCCATTATAGCGTCCAAGAAGTGTCACCAAACTTCCCGGACGCCATATTCGATCCAGTCGTCCGCGGGTGGCGACATGTCGACTCAGGATCCAAGCGGCGAGGAAGATGCAGGGTTGGTGCTAACTATAGTGGAGTGTGTGTGTGTGTGTATGTATGTATGTGTGTTCTGACCACTCTGCCCACGGCGCTGCGCTGACCACTCTGCCCACGGCGCTGCGCTGACCACTCTGCCCACGGCGCTGCGCTGACCACTCTGCCCACGCCGCTGCGCTGACCAATCTGACCGCACTCACTGCTAACCACTGAGCCACCGCACTCACTGCTAACCACTGAGCCACCTGTATACACACAATTCATTTCACCGCACTCCCCTAACTATTAGTAAATAGACTATATATGGATTCTAGACTACCCGATTCTTTAGAATCGGGCCGCCATCTAGTATATATATATGCAGGGGGCCTAAAGCAAAGGTCCTGCTGTGATTAATACTTTTGCTCTTATTGTAAAGTAATGCAATAGAAAATCCCTGATCCAAGATAAATACCCTATAAATGCATGGAGGGACAAAACTGAACAACTGGCTCATCTTCACTAGAGCCTCTGATGGTTAGGTTTGTACTGGAAGCCACCAAGTGCAACTTCAGAGGATCTCTGTACCTCCAAAAAAAACGGTACATCAAATATGCATATTAATATTTTTCAAAAACTTCTTTACTGGGCAATCTACTTGCATAATTGCGCTGTCCTGTCCGTCATCCACTTCCGACATCATAAACAATTCAAAATATAGATAGTTTAGGTTTCAGAAACGGTGCTAATCATGTTAAACCCATTTAAATGATAACTTTATTTGTAAACTTAAAGGGATCCTGTCACCCCCGAAACACCTCCTAAGCTATTAAAAGATGTCCCTAGAGCATAGTAACACTTACCCTACACTCCTTTTAGCTCCTAAATGCATATATTGAAAATGAAGATAAACGTTATTAAACTACTTCATTAGTGATGTTAATGAGTGACTATTGTATGCATAGTCACCCAGACAGGCTGTCCCTCTTCCTAATATCACGCCTCAATAGGCGTGATCTTCAACTCACATTCAAATGCGCGCCTCCCCGCTCTGCTCTGTCGGCTGGGCGCTGCAGTGTGCGGCTGTATGACGCGAATCGCGTCATTTCCGGCTTCGGGTGACGCATGTACACCCGTGCCGCTGTTAGCTTCAAGACCCGCACTGCGCATAGGTCTTACATAGGTTGAATTCACACATCCATGTAACAAACTCTAATGGTACCTTTACATACCGCTACCGAAGGCTAGAAACCACCGGGTGTCGGAGACAATTGTAACTTTTACCTTCAAAACTCCGCGAGGTTGCGGCGTGTAATTCAGGTTGTTGCCACCGGTCACTTTGGATACCTGTCTTTCAGTCGTGCTCTAAAACAAGCAGGTATAAACCCTATGATAACGGCGTGTAATCGGGGCACAGGTACGGTATTTGAGTTACCTGGGGCATGCCACAGCGTCATGTATACCACGCCCCATCAGCTATCATTGGTGGGGACTACTGTGTACCCATTGACTGTCCCTGTACTGGGCGGCATATTTAACGAGATGACCAGTCACTACACAATTGCAATAGCATCATGTATTAGCCAGCCTTCCTGCGCTGGCTGGCCAATCATGATGTTATTTCTTTGTCCAATCACCGTACGAGCGTCTCGTAATCCACAACTCTGGCACGCCTATGTGTTGTCCCTGCTGCCCCAGGTCCTCCCATATTCCCTTGTGGTAGCGGCGTGTAAATGAGGGAAGGTGCTCTACAGAAGGTAACCTGTGGCACCCATCGGTGCTTCCAGGGATCGAAAAAAACTACTGTGGAGCACCTTGTAGCGGCGTGTAATTGAGGTATCGGGTACCATTAGGAACCGTTGAAATGCGCGCGTGCGCGTGCGACACCCGGTGGTTTCTAACCTTTGGTAGCAGCTTGTAACGGTACCATTACTGTTAAGAACTCTTTTCTATATAGATGCTAGAATCTCCTTTCCTCCACCAGTAATGAATGTTTCTGGTCCATTGTAAGGTCTTTGAAAAGAATAAATCATGTGCCAGTCCGTTTTACTAACAACGCATGTATTTATGCATGAAATTAAGTTTTCCTCTGACGTGTTTTTTCCCAAAGCTAAACAAGCTCAATTATAAGGGAGATCACCCATTCAGTTTAATCATCTAGTTGCCAGGCTTTAATTCCACTTATATTTCCAATATTCTTTAAAGAATGTGGAGTCCAAGACTGGATTCCATATTCTACATGTGACCTTCTCTGGCAGTGCACAGAGCTCCTCTGTCAGTGGAGAATCAGATCTTGGGAGCTGTATTTCTTCAGTCTTGAGCCTCTCCTGACACATGGATGGGCTGTCATTTGAATTATGTGATGGGGGCCATTTAATTAAATTTTGGAGAACCCTTTTAATGTACGGTATATTAAGTAATACAATTATTGCATCCTGGGTGCATTACTTTACAAAGAGACAGCTTGTCTCCCTGCCTGAGAAGTTCTCCATGCTATGCAATGCTTTTACAAGATTGATAAAACCGCCACATGGCATCATACAAAGCCACTTTCAATGTTATATTTCACATCTTTTAATATGTTTTATTTTTCACCAGCTTATTCCGCTATAGGCATCCAACAGAAGATGAATTAAGAGCACTCTCTGGAAAACCTAAGCCCAAAGCCAAGAAAGAGCGGTAAGATCAGGGTTTTCCACAGCAGGTGTTTGTTAAAAGGGTTGTCATGTGGGTAGGCCATCAATCAGATCAGTTGGAATTTGACACCTGATACCCCAACTGATCAACTTTTATCAGCTCTGTGGACTGGGAATACAGGTGTACTGCACAGCTCTATTTAAGGCCTCGTGCACACGTTCAGTATTTGATGAGTTTTTTACCTCAGGATTTGTAGCCAAAACCAGGAGTGGATAATTAAATACAGAAATGGTGCAGGTGTTTCTATTAGACTTCTCCTCTGATTGCTCCACTCCTGGTTTTGTCTACAAATCCTGAGGTAAAAAACTCATCAAATACTGAACGTGTGCACATGGCCTAATACTTAGTGGCCTCTGCCAAGGCCTGTACTTTAGCTCCTATTTAAAGCATGATTACAACAGTTTTTTGTTTTTTTTATTCAGCACTGCAGTGGTGTGCTAAATCTAAGTCCCCTGCCCTGCATCCTTCGTTGGTATTACTTTAGTTTTGTGGCACCATCTTAAGCCCGTAACGTCTGACTGACCAGAAATTACATCCCAAGTGCTCAATGCCAGTCTATGAGAGCCAGAATGAGGGCAGAATGATGCCCTCATAGACTTGTATTGATTTGTGACCTCTGACTCACTCCATTAAACACTGAAGCTGCCGGCAGGTCACAAACTGCCAGAGACCAACTGGAAAGTCAGTGAAAACAGATAAAGACATTGGAAGGTAAGCAGAGGCGTAACTAGGTCCGATGGGCCCCGGAGCGAAATATGGACCTTGCCCCCTAGTACACACACATTGGTCAAATTGTATGGGCCCCCATGTAACGTTCTAAATCCTATAAAAACTCAGAAATTGAGCCCTCTCCCTTCATTATGTATTAATGATCCTCATCCTGCTATATATGGTTCCATCCTCCTGGAATATGCCTTTCCCCTGTTAGTACAAGACTCACTCCTGTATATATGGCCCCATTATAGTATAATGCAGCCTCATACCCTCTGTTAAGTACAATACAGTCTCATAGCTTCCATATAGATAATGCAGCCAATAGCCTTTCCATAAGTATAAATGCCAGCCTCATACCTCCATATAGCATAATACAAGCCTCATAGCCTTCCATATAAATATGCAGTCTAAAGCCAGATAGCATAATGTCTCCAACACAGACACACTGCCCCTGTATAACCTACACACAGACACTGCCTGATAATCCCAAGCACACAGACCTCTGCGCTTATAACACACCAACAATTACTGCTCTGTATAACCACCAGATAACGCCCTGTTAAAAAATGTCTACAATAACTACCGTTCAAAAGTTTGGCAAACAGACAAATTTTTGTTTCCACAAGACTCATACTTTTATTTATCAAGAGTTCAAATGAATAGAAAATAGTCAAAGTTGACAAGTTAGAAATAATGATTTATATTTGAAATAATAATTTTCTTCTTCAAACTTTGCTTTTGTCAGAGAATGCTCCCCTTGCAGCAATTCCAGTATTGCAGACCTTTGGCATTCTGGCTGTTAATTTGCTGAGGTAATCTTGAGAAATTTCACGCCATGCTTCCTGAAGCCCCCCCACAACTTGGATTGGCTTGATGGGCACTTTTTGTGTACCATATGGTCAACATGCTCCCACAACAGCTCAATGGGGCTGAGATCTGGTGACTGCGCTGGCCACTCCATTACAGATAGAATACCAGCTGCCTGCTTCTTCTCTAAATAGTTCATGCATAATTTGGAGGTGTGCTTTGGGTCATTGTCCTGTTGTAGGATGAAATTGGCTCCAATCAAGTGCTGTCCACAGGATTTGGCCTGGCGTTGGAAAATTGAGTGATAGCCTTCCTTATTCAAATTCCTTTCCCCTTTCACAAATCTCCCACTTTACCAGCACCAAAGCAACCCCAGACCATCACATTACCTCCACCATGCTTGACAGATGGCGTCAGGCACTCTTCCAGCATCTTATCAGTTGTTCTGCATCTCACAAGTGTTCTTCTGTGTGATCCAAATACCTCAAATTTTGATTCGTCTGTCCATAAAACTTTTTACCAATCTTCCTCTGTCCAATGTCTGTGATTTTTTTTGCCCATATTAATCTTTTTCTTTTATTAGCCAGTCTCCGATATGGCTTTTGTTGCCACTCTGCCCTGAAGGCCAACATCCCGGAGTCGCCTCTTCACTGTAGACGTTGACACTGACGTTTTGTGGGTACTATTTAATGAAGTTGCCAGATGAAGACCTGAGAGGCATTGATTTCTCAAAGTAGAGGCTCTAATGTACTTGTCTTGTTACTCAGTTATGCAGCAGGGCCTCCCACTTCTTTCTACTCTGGTTAGAGCCTGTATGTGCTCTCCTCTGAAGAATGTAGTACACATCATTGTAGGAAATCTTCAGTTTCTTGGCAATATCTCGCATGGAATAGCCTTCATTTCTAAGAACAAGAATAGACTGTCGAGTTTCACATGAAAGTTCTCTTTCTGGCCGTTTTGAGAGTTTCATAGAACAAACAAATGTAATGCTCCAAATTCTCAACTAGCTCAAAGGAAGGTCAATTGTATAGCTTCTCTAATCAGCCAAATCGTTTTCAGCTGTGCTAACATACTTGTACAAAGGTTTTCTAAACATCCATTACCCTTGTTAGGATGCTTTTACACTAGCGGTTTTGAAAAAATGCAGCAGATCAGGTACAAAAAAACGGCATTTGCCGCCTGACTATTGCATTTGTGGCACACTTGCGCAAGCTCAATGCATTGTCTAAGGGGCTTGCAGTAAGTGTGCGGCAGACGTGGCAAGTGCAGTTGCGGCAGATGCGGCCATGAAAAAAAACGCAGTCAGCAGCGTTTTTTTTTTTTTCGCAGCCACATCTGCCGCAAGTGCCGAAACCGCACTTGCCAAGTCTGCCACACACTTACCGCAAGCTTCATAGACAATGCGTGGGGCTTGCTGCAAGTGCTGTCGTTAGGCGACACTTGCGGCAGATGCATTTTTTTGTCCGGATCTGGGCAAAACCGCCAGTATAAAAGCACCCTTACACGGTTAGTAAACACAATGTACCCCATTAAAACACTGGAGTGGTGGATGTTGGAAATCGGCCTCTATATACCTATGCAGATATTGCATTAAAAACCAGACGTTTGCAGCTAGAATAGTCATTTACCACATTAACAATGTATAGAGTGTACATCTGATTAATTTAATGTTAGCTTCATTGAAAAAAATGCCCTATACCCCATACACACACACACACACTGCCCCATACCCCCAGGAAATGTCAGGATTTAGACTCTTCAGCTCCTACATGGAGCGCACGCTTACCACACCCGCCGACCGCTTTGTCCTGTGATGAGGTCGCAGTGTGATGACCTCATCACAGTGCTGCATGCAGCAACCGGCGGGATGTCAAAGTTTCCCGGCTGCTATTAAAGTTCCAGTGCCAGTCCTCAGGGACGCACATCCGTGTGAAGCAGGTGCTAAGGTCAGCGGCTGACGGGCATGGACCCCGTCACAGTTGCAACCCTGGTTGTTACGCCCCTGTGTCCCATCATTGTTTATAGGTCCCTCATACTGGTATATATGGTCCCCATTCTGATATAAATGGGCCCTTCTTAGTATATGCCCCCATCTGTACACTGGATAGGGTATATCATGTACCTGGATATAAAATGTACTGAGCACACCTGGACCTGTCTACAGCACATCACATATATATGGAGCCATATAAAATAATATGTGATGTGCTGTAGGTTTAGATCTGATCAATCAGTGCTTAAGGCAAGGACCTCCAAGGTAGTATTCTCTGAAATACTGCCTGTACCACGTGCCACACCAGAGAGTCAACGGGAGATTAGGGAGATAAATACGTGTGCTCAGGAATTGGTGTAGGAAGGAGGGGGTTGGGTTCCTGGAGAACTGGGCCAACTTCTCTGTTGGCTACAGGTTCTATGCTAGGAACGGGCTGTACCTCAATGGGGAGGGTGCAGCTGTGCTGGGGGAGAAAATGGCTAGAAGGTTGGAGGAGTGTTTAAACTAGGGATTGGGGGGAAGGTATTCATTGTACAGGAGGGGAAGATAGCGTAAATAGTAACCTGGGCACAAGTAATAAAATTGGGGGTGGCATGGGGCGTGGGCTTAGAACAGTCAATATAGTAGGAAGGAATAGAGGTAAAGAGAGATGGATAAAGTGCATGTACACTAATGCCAGAAGCCTCACCAACAAAATGGAAAAATTAGAATTGATTTTGTTGGAAAATAATTATGACATGGTGGGGATATCGGAGACATGGCTTGATGAGAGCCATGACTGGGCTGTTAATTTACAGGGTTATAGTCTGTTCAGAAATGACCGTACAAATAAGCGAGGGGGAGGTGTATGTTTATACGTAAAATCATCCTTAAAACCCATCCTGTGTGATAATATAGGTGAATCTAATGTTAATGCAGAGTCTCTGTGGGTGGAGATAAGGGGAGGGGGAAAAAATAATAAATTACTGATAGGGATTTGTTATAAGCCCCCAACAATAATGGAAGTGGAGGAGAATATCCTCATAAAGCAAATAGATGAAGCAGCGACTCAGGGAGAAGTCATTATTATGGGGGACTTCAACTACCCTGAAATACATTGGGGAACAGAAACCTGCAGTTCTAGCAAAGGTAATAGGTTTTTGACAACTATGAGAGACAATTACCTTTCACAACTGGTTCAGGACCCAACAAGAAGGGGGGCACTGCTGGACCTAATATTAACCAACAGGCCAGACCACATATCAAATATACAGGCTGGAGATCACTTGGGTAATAGTGATCATAAAATAATAAGTTTTCAAGTATCCTTTAATAAGATGTGTAGTAGAGGGGCTACAAGGACACTAAACTTCAGGAAGGCAAATTTCCAACGGTTGAGAGATGATCTTAGTGCAATAAACTGGGACGATATCCTGAGACATAAAAGTACACAAAGCAAGTGGGAGACGTTTATTAGCATCCTGAATAGGGCCTGTGCACAATATATACCCTATGGGAATAAGCATGCTAGAAATAGGAGGAAACCGCTATGGCTAAATAAGGCTGTAAGGAGCGCAATAAATGACAAAAAGAAAGCATTTAGGGAATTAAAGCAAGTAGGTAGTGATGAGGCATTAAATAAATACAGAAAATTAACATTTGTAAAAAGCAAATCAAGGCAGCAAAGATTGAGACAGAGAGACTCATTGCCAGAGAAAGTAAAAATAATCCCAACATATTTTTTAACTACATAAATAGTAAGACACTAAAAAATGATTGTGTTGGCCCCTTTAAAAATAATCTGGGTAAAATGGTAGATGAGGATGAGGAAAAAGCTAAATGACTTTTTTTCAACAGTATTTACACAAGAAAATCCCATGACAGACAATATGATCAGTGATAACAAAAACTTTCAATTAAATGTCACCTGCTTAACCCTGCAGGAAGTACGGCATCGTCTACAAATCACTAAAATTGACAAATCCCCGGGCCCGGATGGGATACACCCCAGAGTGCTGCAGGAATTAAGTACTGTCAAAGATAGACCATTATTTTTAATCTTTAAAGATTCCATAATAACAGGGTCTGTACCACAGGACTGGCGTATAAAAATGTGGTGCCAATATTTAAAAAGGGAACAAAAACTGAACTTAGAAATCATAGGCCAGTAAGCTTAACCTCTACTGTGGGTAAAATCTTAGAGGGTTTTCTGAGAGAGGCTATACTGGAATATCTGAAGAAAAATAACCTCATGACCCAATATCAACATGGTTTTACGAGGGACCGTTCCTGTCAAACTAATCTGATAAGCTTCAATGAAGAAGTAAGTTCTGGACTGGACCAAAGAAATGCAGTGGATGTGGTGTATATGGACTTTTCAAAAGCTTTTGATACAGTGCCACAAAAAAGGTTGATACATAAAATGAGAGCAATGGGGATAGGGGAAAATATGTGTAAGTGGGTTAAAAACTGGCTTAGCGATAGGAAACAAAGGGTGGTTATTAATGGAACACACTCAGAATGGGTCACAGTTAACAGTGGGGTACCACAGGGGTCAGTGTTGGGCCCGCTTCTTTTTAATATATTTATTAATGACCTTGTAGGGGGCATACAGAGTAGAATCTCAATATTTGCAGATGACACTAAACTCAGCAGGATAATCAATACAGAGGAGGACAATTTTATATTACAGGAGGATTTATGTAAACTAGAAGCTTGGGCTGATAAATGGCAAATGAGCTTTAATGGGGATAATTGTAAGGTCATGCACTTGGGCAGAGGAAACAAAAGGTATAATTATGTTCTTAATTGTAAAACACTGGGCAAAACTGTCACTGAAAAAGACCTGGGTGTATGGGTAGATGACAAACTCACATTTAGTGGCCAGTGTCAGGCAGCTGCTGCAAAGGCAAATAAAATAATGGGATGCATTAAAAGAGGCATAGATGCTCATGAGGAGAACATAATTTTACCTCTATACAAGTCACTAGTGCGACCACACTTAGAATACTGTGTACAATTCTGGTCTCCAGTGTATAAGAAAGACATAGCTGAACTAGAGCGGGTCCAGAGAAGAGCGACCAAGGTTATTAGAGGACTGAGGGGTCTGCAAGACCAAGACAGGTTATTAAACTTGGGGTTATTTAGCTTGGAAAAATGAAGACTTAGGGGTGATCTTATAATAATGTATAAATATATGAGGGGACAGTACAGAGAACTTTCTAATGATCTCTTTACTCTTAGGCCTGAGACGGGGACAAGGGGGCATCCTCTACGTCTGGAGGAAAGAAGGTTTAATCAGAATCACAGACGTGGATTCTTTACTGTAAGAGCAGTGAGACTATGGAACTCTCTGCCATATGATGTTGTAATGAGTGACTCACTACTAACATTTAAGAAGGGCCTGGATGCCTTTCTTGAAAACTATAATATTACCAGTTATATATACTAGATCCTCTGATAGGGCGTTGATCCAGGGAATTAGTGTGATTGCCATATCTGGAGTCAGGAAGGAATTTTTTTCCCCAATGTGGAGCTTAGTGTTGCCACATGAGTTTTTTTTTGCCTTCCTCTGGATCAACATGTTAGGCTATGGGTTGAACTAGATGGACTTTTCCTTCAACCTTAAAAACTATGTTACTATGTTGCTATGTTACTATGTCTCTCTAGCATAACCCATTCTCAGCAATCTTACAGGGGTTGGATATACCCAGTGAAGTAGAAAGAGACGCACACTCGTTGCGCCTCACTAACCGACACTTTCGTGACTTCTTGCAGTGTATCCTCCCGCTCATCATCTGTTAGGTCTACCACGTCTGCCTGCCATTTAGTCTTCAAACCTGTCAAGTCTGCCACTCTCTTTTCTGAGATTTCTGCATATATCATAGATATAATACCTCGTGATCCGCTTCCCATCACTATCCTATCTAACATCAGAGTCTTAACGTATTCTCTAAGTGGGGTGAGTCTATTTTGTGTTTCACAGGCATGTCGTAACTGTAAATATTGAAAAAATCGTGCATTAGGTATGGAGAATGTCTGTTTGAGATCCTGAAAGGACCGAAACTCTCTGGCCGAGTAGAGTTGTGATATTAATTTAATGCCCCTCCTCTCCCACAGCTCAAATCCTTTTAGTTTATTGAACTCTGCATAGTTCGGGTTTCTCCAAATCAGGGCATGTCTCGTAACCCCACGTATGCCAAGCAGTTCCCTGGTCGTAGTCCACACCTTATCCATACATTTCATTGTCAGAATATTAAGAGCCATACCTTTACGGAATCGCTGAAAATCTAACGATTGCACTAGCAAATCATTCCCTACTACAGATGCGAGTATTCGTCCCGAGGAACTTCTCAGAGTGGAGTCCTCTTTTTCCCCCCATCCTCTGAAATGCTGCAATTGTGCCGAGAGGTAGTACAGAAATGGATCAGAAACTTCCAAACCCCACCTCTCTTTAGATCTACGTAAATCTTCCAATCGAAGTCTGGGAACACTCCTTTTCCAAATAAGCTCTCTAAATACTCTATTTAACTGGTAGAAAATTCGGTTAGGAACCCAGACGGGCGCGTTATGGAGGACATACAAAGCTTGTGGCATGAGGACCATTTTCGTTAGGTTCGCTCTGCCTACCATACTCAAGGGTAACCTGCACCAGTCCTTTACTTTTTGATGAAATTTAGCAAATAACGGGGTGAGATTTAGACGCTCAAAATCTTGTATATTATACCCAATATGGATTTCCAAGTATTTAAATTCTGTGACTACATTTAAGCGTCCAGCTAAGCTCGAGGGATTATCAGGGTTCTCCCCCACTGGCATGATCTAAGATTTCTCCCAGTTAATATATAGGCCAGAAATCATTCATTGCTACTTTCAGACATGACGGCTAGTTTCCAAGGAATAGGAGCATGACGTCAGCGTGTAACGCTATCTTTTCATGCATGGACTCATACTCAAATCCCGTAATTCTGGGTGTCACCCGGATCACTGCCGCCAGGGGCTCAATCGCTATAGCAATTAATAAGGGGGATAGGGGGCATCCCTGTCTAGTGCATCTATACAAATTAAATCGATCCGAGATCTCCCCATTAACTGTGATACTGGCCTCCGGTCTTGAGTATAACACTCGTATCCAAGCAAGAAAATTCCTACGGAAACTCATTTTAGCCAATATGGTCCACAGATACGACCATTTGACGCTGTCAAAAGCCTTGGCAGCGTCTAAGGACGCAACAGCCCTGGGCTCCTTACCATTTGCTGGCATCTGCAATCTTAAATACAATCGACGAATATTAATCACCGTCAATTTTTCTGGCATAAAACCAGTTTGGTCTGGATAGATGATACGGTTTATTACTCTAGATCAGTGTTTCCCAACTCCAGTCCTCAAGGCACACCAACAGGTCATGTTTTCAGGATTTCCTTAGGATTGCACAGGTGTTAGTTTAATCACTTGCACAGGGGATAATTACATCATCTGTCTAATGATAAGGAAATCCTGAAAACATGACCTGTTGGTGTGCCTTGAGGACTGGAGTTGGGAAACACTGCTCTAGATAGTCTCGTTGCCAGGATCTTTGCCAAGATCTTAACGTCAACATTTAAGAGAGATAGGTCGGTACAACTCTGGGAGACAAGGATCTTTATCACCCTTGGGTATTACCACTATAATTACTTCATTCAATGACTGGGGCAAGTGTCCACCCTCTCCAGCTGCTTTGAATAACTTCAGCAGCTGTGGGAGCAATATGTCCGAGTATTGTTGTATACCTCCATCAGCAGCCCGTCCGTTCCCGGTGCCTTACCTCCCGCCATAGAGTCTAGAGCCTCCTCCACTTCCTCCAGACTAATTGGGGCCTCCAGTTTGGCAGCTTCCAACTCCGACAAGGCGGGCAATCTAGTAGTCCCCAAAAAATTATCAAGTATCTCATCAGAGAAATCCACCCGGGGAATTATTCAATGTCCCAAAAAATTCCCTAAAAACTGTTAGAATTCCCTCAGAAGACCTCACTAGTTCCCCATTGTTATTTTTAATCTCTGCCACTAATGCTGGGTCGGATTGAGTCCTGAGCAAGGTAGCCAGTAAATGCCCAATTTCCTCTCCTTCCGCAAAATGAATCCGGCGCTGGAAATATTGTTTATCTGCAGCCTTTGAGAGCTTGTGTTGGGCTAGCCGTTTTTTCCACATCCTTTACTGTATTAAAATGTGTGTCTGACTGAGTTTCCAAGTATTGTACTTCCGCAGATATAACCTCTTTCTGTAGGAGATCCCCGTATGCACTTGACTTAACCTTAACTCTATTCACTTCCGTAATTAATAGCCCCCTTAGATAAGCTTTAGACGCATCCCATATTATTTCTCTTGGGGCCGTGCCTTCGTTAACCACAAAAAATTGCCTTAATAGATCAGGTATCCGAGCATCTGCCTGGATGATAGGTAACCAGAATGCATTAAACGACCATGGTGCCCGTTCCCCTCTTCCACCACTGTCCCAGTCAAAGGTCGCCATAACAGGGGAATGGTCTGATAGAGCCCTGGGCAGGTATTCCACTCCCCTTGCCAAACAGACTGTTTGTGGGTTACCCATTGCCATATCAGTTCTAGACAGTGAGCTGTGGGAGAGGGATAGGCAAGAATATAGTCTCGTTTGTGGATTGTCTCGCCGCTATATATCCGTTAGCTCAACTTCAGTAAGCAATCTCCTAAAGGGTGTCTGACCTCCAAGTATTTCCCCTGGGCCCTGTGATTTATCTAAGGAATTATCTATTATGTTATTGAAATCTCCTAATATCACCGTCGGGAGCCCTGGGTGTCTTTCTACAAAGCGGAGGATCTCTTTCAGCACTATACCGGATGGGGAACGTAAAGAGCTAAAATCAGGCATTCAACCTCATTCAACCTACCCCTCAAACACACAAATCGCTCATCTGCATCAATTTTTGAGTCAGATTCCCTGAACATGGTATTCTTCCGGAACAGCACACTCCTCCCTCTAGAATAAGTAGAGAAAGTGGAATGGTAGCATTGCCCAACCCACCGGTGACAAACAGAATGATGTCTATCTTTTGTTAGATGTGTTTCCTGCAGACATATCACTTCAAGCTGGGAGGATTTTACATAATCAAGTATTGCTCTACGTTTAGTCGGTTCATTCAAACCGGGGATGTTCCACGTCAGTAATTTAAGAGTTCGGGTCATGGTGACTACTTAAATAAGACTTAAACAGTGCAGCATCATAAGGGAATATTCCATATATAAATTTAGCCGTAATATCCCTAGACACCAAGAGAAAATTGAGAGAAAGTGATAACAATTCCCAACACACCCACCCCCCTCCCATCCCAACAAACCCAATGTCCAGTTTGAACATAATACTGGAGGCCGGGATTTCTTTTCATCGCACACTGCGAGAGTCCAGACCATTATCCAACAGCTCTCCAGAAACAAAAAAGGGGGAGGATGTTATGAGCAACTCAGCACTTTCGCCAACTATGAGCAGTGATAAGCACTATCTCTCTATAACACATTTCCTACTTGCTCCACATAATACCGGAATCATCGTTACAGATCCTTTGGGTACTTTCGCATGTTCATGGACGGAATAGAAGATAGAGGAAGAGGAACCGGGGAGAGATATATTAAAAAAAGGAGGAGGGGGGGAAATAGGGAAGGGGAGAAGGAAGGGAAGTGGGAAAAGTATAGAAAGAGGGGAAGAGAGGGGGAAAGTAGGGGTGTGGAGGAGAGAAGGGGAGGGGAAGGAAAAACTAGTTCTAGAAAGGAAGGAGGACAATTGGCAAAGGGTTAGAAACAAACAGATAACAGAACCATCTAAGTAGGATCTAGGGCCCTTCTTGTATCTCCACAGCAAGCCGAAAGCATCGAACATAGGAGAAGAAGCGCTCCGTCACTTCTCCACCAATAGCTGATCCAGATGTAGAACATAATGAAAAATGCAGAAAAGTCATTTAGCACAGTTCAATTAGCACTCATTTGTCCACAAGGAAAAAGTAGACCAACTCAGATTGCCGACTGACGTATTCTTCTCTCGTGATTATCCAGCCAATCCCATGCGTCCTTTGAGGATTCAAAAAAATGGGTAGAATCCATGGCTGCCACTCGTAGCTTAGCTGGGTATATCATCGAGTAAGGCACTTGTAAGGAGTGCAATCGACGTTTAACATCTTGGAACTGCCATCTCTTATTTTGGACTTCGATAGAGAAGTCAGGATATAGAGAAATGTATTGCCTAACTATAGTCAAATCAGTCTTGTCTCTGGCCTCTCTCAGGATGGCATCTCTGTCTCTATAATGGAGGATGCGGATCAAGACAGTGGCTGTCTGCGCCCCTGGGGCCTGTGCTTTATTGGGGACCCTATGGGCTCTTTCTATTGCAAATAACAGGGACAAAACATTATTCCCAAACGACTGCCGGATCCAAGTCTCAAAATATTCCACAGCTCTATTTCCTATACGTATATTATTATGACGCAGCCGGTTTTCCAGATTATCTTGTTTGACTTTAATTGTCTCTATTATTCTGCCATATTGTTCATCTAATGTCCTGTCTGACATTTTTCAACTCATCCTTAATATCCCTCATTTGCAGGGTTAGTGCTGCATTACCCTGTGACACAGGGTTCGGGACATCAGTGAGGGTGGGAGGATTAGCAGTCTGTGTCCCAGTGACCACGAGTGCAGGATCCTGCAGCTGCTCCTCAGCCTGTGTGTCTATGGCTCCCTCTGTCTCCTGCACCCTCTGGGGATCATCCACTTCCATCCGGATTGTAACTCCCTCTGTGCCATTCCATTCTCTCTGGGGCTGATTGGGGGAACCCTTGGCCGGGGACCGCGCATACCTCTGTAGTCTTGCGGCTGTCTCTCGCCGCTTCTCCGCGCGCCGCCCGGCCAATGGTCCACAGTGCTGTGAGGCGCCATTTTGAGCCTCCCTCTCCTCTCCTCTTACAGGCTGCATTCTCGACGGGATTTCGGCCGCACACCCACCAAACACTGCTCACCGGCACCGTGGGCTCCAGAAATATGTAGAGCCATCCGCACCCTTCGGGGCTCAGGATGGGGCCCTGTAACAGGATAAGTACAGTGCAGCTCCAGGAAAGTGCTGCTGCTCACATAGCTGGCTAGCTCCGCTCCCTCCCGCCTCCTTTTTGCATTTCCTGCCCTCTCTGCTGCTGTAATGCCCGGATAGAACATCGTATCCAGCCGGGTGCATTGTGGGTCTAATCACGTGATCGGCCCGACTTCAATATGCGCATTACCTATCCAGTCTCCTAGATGGAGACTGTATGTAAGTTATAAGTCATTTTTCATAATCGTTATAGGGCCCCTTTAGGTCAGACAGGGATGGTTAGGGAACAGCTGCCAAGATGCAGGGACAGGTAGTGGTAGCAGAGGGGGGTAGTGACGCGCACCCAGGGCTGGGGGTACTCGGCTCTCTTCAGTCAGGGAAGTCATGGGTGGCCATCCTGAAGCCGTGGTTCTGGGGGTCAACTGAAAATTGGTGGGTTATTATTTACAAGGGATTATTTACAATGTTGTCTTCGTGATGCCACCTGCTGAGTCTGGTAATGCTCACCAGCCCTTCCACAGTCCTCCGGTGGTCGGTGGTATTGCGGCTTGGATGGAATAGTCCCCACAGGCGGGACTTGACCACCGGGGCAGTGATGCTGTAAAGCAAACAGTTTATATTTGAAAGGATGCAGCAGAGTCAAAGCTTCACTTCACTGGGTAACTTTACTTGAACACTCTCTTTCAGCCTTACAGTTCAACAGTTCATTAGATGGTATACTGGCGAATGCTCCTGGCTGCAATTGGGATTTCTGGCTGCAGATGGAACCCTCCTTTATGTTCCTTTCTTTTCCTTCTATTCTGTTCCCAGTGTGAAGCCTGATCTCCTGTAGATATTCTGGCCTCCTGCAGCTTCTTGTTCTTTCTCCTCTCCCTTTTGTACCCGTCGGGTTAACCTTTTGTTGAATGTCACAGCTGCCTACTACGCTTCTGGCTTCCCTCTTGTGGGATCCTTGGGAGTCAGGGCCGTATTTATAATATCCCTGTTATACAGATTTTCTGTGAGACTTCGAGTACTCATAGATGCGGGCTCCGGTACCCGGGTTTCTTTCTATGGGGCAAACTCTATCCGTTACTCGCTTCCCACTCAAGTTAACTCGGCAATCCTGAGTTTCCTTGCTTTCTCTGTTCCTATTTGGGATCTGTTCCTTCTCAGGGCCCCTCAGTCGAGATGGCCCTCTTCGTCCTTGCAGGCTGGCTGCCTGGTTCCCTCCGATTCCTCCAACTCCTCTACCGCTCACTCTCCGAGCCTGACTCCCTTCTGGACTAAACTTCCTACTCCTTCAGAGTCTCTCTGTCTGCTCACTAGTTCCCCCTAGAGGCCACTATCTGTATCCTCCCGGGGTCCCTCCCACCTACTGTTCTAGTGTGTGGGTGTCAGCTCTAGGGCTCCATCTTGTGACCATTGTCCCAATTGCAGTGGAGTACTACACTGCTTTTCTGGGTGCTGTACCCCTTTTGTGGCACCTACGTAGAGGGGCGCCACAGTAGAACGACCTGACAGGTTCCTTTTAAAGCCCCGCTCCAGTGGTGAAATTAAATAAAATGCTGGAGTGGTACTTTAAAATCTGAATATTGTGCTGTTCAGCTATGATCACTGATTATATCCAGATAGGTCATCCGTATCATATGTCCTCGCAACTCCTAAAATACTATTTACGTATTTGACATTAGGTAGTTAATCAATGGAAAATAATTGAATTGATGTTTTAAGCCTTGTATTGCATTTTATTTATGTAAAGTAGTATGAAAGTCTCCTTCCTGTTTCTTTTTTTTTTTTATTTTATGCTTTTGCATGTTTGTCACGCTTAAATGTTTCAGGTCACTATGCAAATGTAGATATTAGACAAAGATAACACAAGTAAACACACAATATGTTTATAAATGAAGGTCTTTATTATTAAGAGAAAAAGAAATCCAAACCTACAGGTCTTTCCCTGTGTGAAAAGTGCTTGCCCCCTAAATCTAATAACTGGTTGGACCACCCTTAGCAACAACAACTGCAATTGAGCAATTGTGATAATTGGTAATGTGTCTTTTACAACGCTCTGGATGAATTTTGGCCTACTAATCTTTGCAGAATTGTTCCTCACCCCTCTGTCCTTGTGCCTTACACCTTGTGTCTCTTATCTCAACTTTGGTTAGAGGGGCCTGGACCTGGACTTGGCTTAGCCTAATGGGCAGCCATACTCAGGTACACCTAGTAATTCTACTTACTATTGTTTCAGAGCAGAAATCTGAATTCAGCTACTGCCCTTGCTCTGTCTAATCAGGAGTTTTCGAACCCTGTGCTTATTTGCTAAAGTCTGGCCTCTCTCTCATAATTTATGGTTAAAGAGAGATGTATGTATATAGAGTTCATCCTCTAACATGACATACTATTGATCCAGGGAGGGAGGAAATAATAAAAAAAGCAGATAATACTAATAGCCCCATATTAAGGTGGAAAAGGTTCCTTCCCGAATCCAGATTTGACAATCGGGCTAGTTTCCTTTAGCAACAACCCATCATGTTGGAATATCTTTAATGCAACAACTCCATTCCTGTACATGTGATTGTTCTAATGCTAGATTTGTATGTTGTAGATAAAGTTAGATTAAAAAAAGAAACTCCCAGAGGCTTACAAAGGAAAGAATGTGTCTGTATCCAGTTTCCTGTGTCTGTGTATGAGGAAGCAGCTTTGTTGTAGTATGTTGTTTGATATGAATCTACCTACAACATATTGGGGAGAAGCCATCATGACAGCTTGCTATCTTCAAAACAGACTGCCAGGTAAAGCCACAAATAAAACTCCATATGAGCTATGGAACTGCGAGAAGCCTGACCTGAAGCATTTCAGGATATTTGGAAGCAAAACATTTGTGTATGTTTCCAAAGAAAAATATTCCAAGTGGGAATCTCATTCAAATCAAGGAATCCTGGTGGACTAAAGTGAAAATCAAAAAGGATACAGAATCCTACACCCAGAAACCAACACAGTAACAATCAGCAGAGATGTAGTGATTGATGAGAACTCTGTTTCGCTCAAATTCCATGAAGTTACACCAGTTATTTAACCCAAGAAACAAGTACAAGAATCTCAGTCACCAAACCCACACACTGAAAAGGAAAACACTGAAGTCTAGATAAGTTCTGAAGCCACCAAGGAAGAAACAGAAGAACCAATTCAACCTCCAGGAGATCAGAAAGACGAAACAAAGGTATCCCAGCTAGACGCCTTTCTTATATGGTCGAACACTTCCTGAACCAGAGCGACAGTCATGGTAAGAGATGCAAAAACTGCCTGTCCACGAGAAGCAAAAGTGGATAAATGCCGCTAATGAAGAGATGGAGTCCCTTCACTAACTCCAGACATGGGAGCTTACAGAGCTATCACAAGGAAAAAGAGCTAAGGGGGTCTTCAAAAACAAATATGACTCAGAAGATAAAGTTCATCAGTTTAAGGCAAGATTGGTTGCAAAAGGGTACTCGCAAAAGTATGGTGAAGATTATAATGCTATATTTTCTCCATTTGCGAAGCAAACCACATTCAGAACTTTAATCTTCGTAGCTGCAGTTCAACAGATGACAGTGAGACATTTTTACATCAAAACAGCCTTCCTACATTGTGACATGAAGAAGAGTTGTACATGATCCAAACCCGAGGGTTATATTAAAAAGCGTGAAGTGCACCTTGTTTGTAAAATACAAAAATCTCTCTAAGGACTTGAGCAGTCGGCAAGAGCATGGAACTCAAAAATGAACACAGTTTTGATGGATGAAGGATTTAAAAGATCTCAAACTGATCCATGTTTGTATACGAAAAATGTAGCAAAGGAGTGGATGTATGTTCTCCTATATGTAGACGATGTAATCATGTCACATTGAGATGAAAAGGAAATTGACAAGCCAAGTGAAATTTTTAACCAGCACTTTGAGACTAAGGATCTTGGAAATGTGACATATTATTTGGAAATCCAAATCCAGAGAAAGGAAGATGGGAGTTTTCTTCTTAACTAAAGTTCTAAAAATTCTGCAATCATAAACCAGTTTGGAATGTTAGAAGCCAAAGGTGCGTTAACACCAATGGATTAGTCCTACTTAAAGTTGGAAGAAGATCTGCTACCCAGCAGTGAGAGTTACAGACAAGCAGTGGAGGCGCTTCTGTACATAGCAACCATAACTCGTTCAGATATTACAGTCACAGTTGGAATTCTCTGCCGACGTGTAAGCAAGCCGCACCAAAGAGACAGGAATGCATTTAAGAAAATTCTACAATATCTTAAAGAAACTCAAAGGCTAAATCTTTGGCGGCCGTCACACGCTGCAATATCGAGAGCGATATTGTAAGCGATCACGTGCACGCGCGATCGCTAACAATATCGCTCACATCGCTGGTGAGATGTCACACAGACAGACTCACCAGCGATGTGGACCAGCGAGATCGCTGGTAACTATGGTACACATCGGGTTACTAGGCGCCGCGCGGCGCTTAGTAACCCGACGTTTACCATAGATACCATCTCCCAGCATAGGCTCTGCCGCTGGGAGATCGTTCATCGTGGTGTCACACACCATGATGAAGCAGATTGAACAAGCGTTTATCGCTTGATATGAGCTCCGGCTCCCATATCTGCGATGTCACGATCAAGAGATTTTACATTGTAAAATCGCTTGATTGCACGCAGCGATGCACAAACGATATCGCTTAAGCGATCAAAAAGCAGATCGCTTAAACGATATCGTTCGCAATATTGCACCGTGTGACGGCCGCCTTTAAGATATCTGCTTCAGGAGATCTCAGAGGTTATGTGGATGCAGATTGGGCTGGATATTCAAGTGATCGGTAATCAACAAGTGGTTACTTGTTCAAGTTAGGAGAAAATTCAATTTCTTGGTCCAGCAGAAAGCAAGTGTCAGATAAATTGTCTTCAACAGAAGGAGAATATATGTCAGCTGCTTCTGCAAATCAATAATTAATTTGGTTGAAACAACTTTTGGAAGATTTCGGCAAGCCATTGGCTCAGTCAACAGTTATCTATGAGGACAACCAAGGATGTTTTAAACTTGCCAGCAGTGAGAAGATTAGTGCAAGGACTAAGCACATTGACGTAAAGCATCACCACTTACTTGACTTAGCGGAATGTGGTGTACTCAAGTTTGTTTATTGCGAGTCTGACAAGATGATAGCTGATGATATGACAAAGCCATTATCAAGAGCCAAGTTTGAGGACTTCAGAACTGCAATGAGACTAACAGGATAAGTAGTTGTTGACTGGGTGTGTTGGAATATGTTTAATGCAACAACTCCATTCCTGTATATTAGAAAAAATTCCATACAACCCATATGGCTGGTGGTGAGTGTAAGCTCACAATATCAGCAGAAGACTCCAAAAACAGAGTATATATAAGAACAAAAAGGAGAGGAGGTGTGCATAAATATGTCATTTAATATTAAACAAGTAAACTGGCTTCACAGAGTAAAAGGATGGATACCTAAGATGCTTGGAGCAAGGTGTATACAGAGCAGGTGTAACAATATAAAATCAACCATTTACAGTGCAAAATACATCTGATGAAGTGATTTCACAACTAAACACGAAACGTACATAGGGGTCCGGACCCGGGGGATCCTCCACTGCCTTGGGGCTGTGGTGTATACGGCGTGGTAATTACCTCTGTGCAATTTTATTTGGGTTACTGGCGTAGCTCTTTGTCTTAACCTGTGGTTGCAGGTTATGTGGTTTTGACTGCTGCACTAGCACTTTATACATGTATATTGCATTATATCTCCTCATGCCTGATGTACTATAGGTGGTCTATGTTATTATCCATTTGGATGTTGTATTTTGCACTGTAAATGGTTGATTTTTTATTGTTACACCTGCTCTGTATACACCTTGCTCCAAGCATCTTATGTATCCATCCTTTTACTCTGTGAAGCCAGTTTACTTGTTTAATATTAAATGATGTATTTATGCACACCTCCTCTCCTTTTTGTTCTTATATATACTCCATTCCTGTATATGTAATTGTTCTATTGCTAGGTTTGCATGTTGTAGATAAAGTTAGATTAAATAAAAAAAACTCCAAGAGGCTCACACAGGAAAGCATGTGACTGTATCCAGTTTCATGTGTCTGTGTATGCGGAAGAGGCAGCCTGCTGCAGAGATGCTGCACAAAGATTGAGAACTCCATAAGAATCTATTTTATTCCTGATTCCACAAAGGTTATCATATCGGTACCTGTTTGTTACTAATTAAAGAAGCTCTGTTATGTTGTCACACGCTTGGACAGTATTCTGGATGATCCACTGCCAACACATCAACAGAATCTGGTGCTCATAACCTGTGATATTATTGTACCTTTTGTTTTCTCTTGAATCAAACACTGCAACATGGTGGCAGAGTAACATAGTCTCCCTCATGGTCTGACTGCTCTCAAAGTAGAGAGTCTATAGTCTAACAGCTCTCAAAGTAAGGAATCACTCTTGGTGATTAGAAGAAACCTTATATCCTCTAAATATAGAGGATGTCCTTTTGTTACCATTGCAGGCTAAATGTAAAAATGTCATATATTTGCACATTGTAGTGGAATCACCTTTTAAGCTTTGTTTTTTTCCAAGCGGAGTGAGCCCAGGTGTGATAACCTGTACTAGTTACCCTAAAAATATTATATGGTATGTCTGCACTAGAGATGGATAGAGGCAATTTCAAACCCATTGCCTTGGAGGCATAGTCTATTCCTTGTTATGCAGTATTCCCCTTGTGAGAAGTGGTTCTTGCCATTTCTAAGTTGTACTAGAGTTGTGTATGAGAAGCCTCGAATATAATAAATAAGTTCATTTTTTTACTCTCGTGTGTGTGTGTGAGTGTGTGTGTGTGTGTGTGTGTGTGTGTGGCATCAAATCCAAAGTTTAACCACCCCCCCTCTATAATTAGCATCAGTACCATAGGAATGATGAATCTTGCTTTTCTATCAGGTGGTCTGATAATGAACACGGCTTGGTAATGGTAGAGGAAATTACCTGCCAGACTGTATTTGTATATTTATGGATTTAGAATAGATGTCATAGGATACTTAGCCACTGAGTAGAGGGTCGGATCCAATTAGGTGTCAGCGGTGGTGGTGGCTGTGCTCAGCACTTGTGACCCTGGCGACCGTGGTAAAGGAATGTGGGGGGGTTAAAATGGAGTTACAGTGCTGTGCAAATTAATTGGGACAAAGCATTTTTTTAAGTAAAATCGTAAGATGGGGTTAACAGTCAGTGATTCAAACAAGTTTTAACTGCTTTGAATAGATGTGAGTGTACAACCTTGAGTAACAAAATGTGGTTTGACTGGTTTTAGTCAGAAAATAACAGCTAGCTGCCCCCTCAGCTTCAGTTGAGAGCTTGTTTCTGTGAGGAGTGGTTTAGTGTACTTTTTCTCTGTGTGATTCGTGCCTGTAAAAAGGGATGTTACTTCATGGAAGAAGTCTAGAATTATTACTCTTAATGAACATACAAGTCTGACTGTAAGAGAAATCGCTTCCACCGTTGGTATTGGAAAATCTACCATTTCAAGAATAATTCGCACACACAATGAAACTGGATCGTTTTCTCCAAAACGAAAAGGGAAATGTGGAAGAAAAAGGAAAACGACAGCAAGAACTGATAAAACACCAGAAATAGTAAAACTAATGCAAGATAAAGAAGTAAAGACTTGCTTTGTCCCAATTAATTTGCACAGCACTGTACTTCTCCCTCTTGTGGTGGTGAGTGTGTGTTCTTTATGATGTACTAGCTGTACTACCCGGCTACGCCCGGGTTAATAAATAACTGATGTTAGCTATAACAAAATAGAATTTGAATATGTCATATTAATGACCTGTAGGAAAATAGAAGCTGAGCTGTGATTGGTTGCTATAGGCAGCCTAAGAAATCTCCAGCCAACAGTAAACCCTCCCCCCAGCCGGGCAGTATATATTACCTCACACATACACATAAAAGACATCTGCCTTAATTCCCTACATGGCACATATGTTGCACATTGGCTGTTTTTAATCAGATGTTTATTTTTGGAAATTAAAGATACCAGACGTATGAGGCGAGTTGTGTGAGGCGATTTGTGCACATGTCTGTCTGTGTGGTGTGTGTCCCCCTGGTGGGTGTGTGTGTCCCAGTGGTGTGCGTGTGTCCCTGTGGGGGGGTCCCTGTGGTGTGTGTCCTTTTCAGGGGGAGGGGTGTCTCTGTGGTATGTGTCCATCCCAATGGGGTCTGTGTGTTCCTGTGGGGTGAGTGCATGTGTCCCTATAGGGTATGTATGTGTGTGTGTCCCTGTGGGGGGTGTCTGTGTGGTGTGTGTCTCTTTGTGGTGTGTGTGTTTGTGTTCGGGTGCGTGGTATCCAATGTTGGGGCTCCACCTTAGCTGTTACTCTTTGTGTGCATGTGGTGTGTATACATGCCTCCGTGAATGATGAATATTACATGTCAGGGCCCCACCTTAGTGACTATATGCTGGTATATGCTGTTAGTCTTTGGTGCGGTCATTAAGCACCTCATTCACAACTGTCAACTGGAAACTGTCACTTTCTCTCCATTATGTAGATAGGGCCAAAATTGTTTGGTGAATTGGAACGCGCAGGGTTAAAATTTCGCCTCACAGCATAGCCTATGACGCTCTCGAGATCCAGATGTGTGACTGTGCAAAATTTTGTGGCTGTAGTTGCGACGGTGTAGATGCCAATCCCGGACATATATACACACACACACACACACACACACACACACACATTCAGCTTTATATATTAGGCTGCTTTCACATCAGCGGTAATCGCTGATCGCGGCAGTTGCGGTGAAAAAAACGCAACTGCCGCGATTACCGCATAACGGCCGCAATTGCGGTTCACTTGCGGCAAGCCCCATGCACTGTCAATTGGGGCTTGCGGTAAGTGTGCAGCAGGTGTGGCAAGTGCGGTTTCGGCACTTGCCGCAGATGCGGCTGCGAAAAAACTGCGGTCAGCCCCAGTTTTCTCATGGCCGAATCTGCCGCAAGTGCCGAAACCGCACTTGCCGCAGACTTACCGCAAGCCCCATAGACAGTGCATGGGGCTTGCCGCAAGTGAACCGCAAGTGCATCTGTTATGCGGTAATCGCGGCAGTTGAGGGTTTTTTCACCGCAACTGCCTCGATTACCGCTGATGTGAAAGCAGCCTTAGGCCCCTTTCACATCAGCGTTTTTTTTAAATCGCGGCAGATGCGTTTTTTTTCACAGATAAACAAATAACCGCGACACTTGCGGCACAGTTGTGGCAAGCTCCATGCAATGTCTATGGGGCTTGCGGTAAGGGTGCGGCAGGTGTGGTATCGGCACTTGCGGCAGGTGCGGCCGCAAAAAAAATGCAGCCAGCAGCGTTTTTTTTCGCGGCTGCACCTGCCACAAGTGCCAAAACTGCACTTGCCGCACCCTTACCGCAAGCCCCATAGACATTGCATGGGGCTTGCCGCAAGTGTCGCTTTTATGCGTTTATCGCGGCAGATGCGTTTTTTTCACCGCATCTGCCGCGATTTAAAAAAAAAACTCTGATGTGAAAGGGGCCTTAGATGTGGAGGGAAACAGGAGAGTCAGCAGACACGTTGTTGAGAGTAAGGCTACGTTCACACATTTGCGTATTTTGCTGCGCTTTTTTGCGCGCGCTTTTTGCCGGGTTTTTCGGCCGCGCAAAAAAGCGCAACAAAATACGCAGGGGCTTTCACACACTGCGCTTTCTTTACTCCAGAAAGCGCAGTGATGTCACAGAGGGGAGGAAAAATCCTGCTTCCTCCTCCCCTCTGTGACAGCCCCATTAGATTTCACAGTGTATTAATATACACTGTGAAATCTAAATTAAACAGAGGCAAATGTATGGAAAATAAAAAAGAATGAATACTTCACCTGTCCAACGCCTTCTCCCGCTGTCTGGTGCCTTTTGCCGCTCTCCAGTCTCCGGTTCCAAGTGAGAGGTGTACTGAGGAGACCTGTGGTGACGTCAGAGGGGGGGCGGTCCCAGCGCTGATTGGCTGTTCGCGGTCATGTGATATGTATCACATGACCGCGAGTGCCCGGGAACGCCCCTCTGACATCACCACAGGTCTTGTCAGAAGAGATCTCACTTAGAACCGGAGACCGGATAGCGGCAGAAGGCACCAGACAGCGGGAGAAGGCGTCGGACAGGTGAAGTATTCATTCTTTTTTATTTTACATTCACTTACTTTTGTTTAATGTAGATTTCACAGTGTATATTAATACACTGTGAAATCTAATGGGCGGCCACAGCTGTCAAAGAGGGGAGGAGGAAGCAGGATTCTTCCTCCCCTCTGGGAGAATACGCAGAAGTAGCTGCGTAAACAATTGACATATCAATTGTTTACGGAGCTGCGCTTTCTCCCGGAAAACGCAGTGCGTATTTTTACGCAATGTCTGCACTGCAAAGTGAATTTCCCATTCACTTTGCAGGCAGACAAAAGGCACATTGCGTATTTTGAAAAGCGCGCGTAAAAAAACGCGGCAAAATACGCAATGTGTGAACGTAGCCTAAAACAGTTCTTTACTTTGTCTGTTTATCCTGTCGGGCTGTTACTCAGAGATGGTAAAAATGCATTTTAGTGTTGCAGCTCCACAGACAGGCATACAACAGCAGAACAGGAAACAGTCACTTATGAGGCGTGATGACAGGATGTCCTACCAGGCTCTCAGCCTGTAATCAACATGACATAATAGGATTAACATTTTACCTATCCTACAAAGGTGTGTGTGACCCTAAGCAAACCCCATAGTCCTGTAGGTTTACTTCTCTGTCCTCATGAATTCCATGGGGGCAAGCCTCCGTCACCAGGCCTGTACTCCTTCTCAAATCCAGAGTTGGATCCAAGGTTAATTCTCGAGGTGCTGTATAGATCAGGGCATTCGAGCTCTACATACATTGAGGTGTGTCTTCTTATTAGATACCTTACAGGAATCTCTAGTTCGTCTGCTTCCATATCAGCCCACTGTGGTGGGGTTATTTCCCTACATTCTTGTTGGCTGAGGTGCTACACTTTGCCATGACTGCAAGCTTTTGTGCCCCACAGGCTTTGGCAACCCAGTCTATTGCTAAAATACCACTGAGATGGTTTTTTTTAACTAATTGTATGCCTGTGTGTTCTGCAGACATTTTACAAAAGTGCAAAGTCATCCTGACATACATAAAGCTTTCTTAAAGCTATATACACTAATGTAATCCCCAGTCATTTGACACCACAAATGTGTAAGTGCCCCAGTGCTTTACCCATTTATCCATATTCTAAAGATTATTGGATTATTCTTTGGGTAATCCGGGGCGCCTCGTGGTATGGTAAACTAGTCTGTAACCAGGATAGTTCATTTTTGAGCCCAGGAGAGCTGTTGAACGAACAGTCCTGTTTTATTAAGCACAGTTGAGATTATTATTGGTCTACAACAGTCATCTTTACAGTTATACTTGTAAAGACAAGAAGAGACTTTTAGTGTCTATTCTATGGCTGCAGTGTTTATAATGATTCATCTAATACAATCATTGCTGTTCTTTATTGGTGTTGTGGTACAACACTGGGGTATCTCACTTTATCTGATTTCTGCCATATAATTTGTCTATCATATTTATACTGAGTATTTAGCGTTATCATAGCATTATAGATATATATCATGCACTCAGTACGGTGATTTATATTGCAGATTTCTATAGTTGGCTATTACATTTAATCAAGACGATCATGCGCTGATGATATACAGTGTCTTATTTGGGTTGAATAGAATTTTTGTTCCCCTCTGGCTGATTATATGCTCTTTCTTCATCATTGGCCACCCTTTTTTCTCAAGCCTGACATAAGTTTTTCATCAAGGATTTATTCCTTATAACCTGTTTCATTGGGGCTTTGCTGTTCCAGGGTGTTATAGATCTAAAACTGGGCATATTGTTCCTGGATAGGTAAGCTAGAGATGTACCTCAAAGGGTCTTGAGTACTTGAAAATGTATCCTATTGTCCATATTTTCTGATCTTATGGATTGGTTACTGTGTCTAACCTAGTTCTTGCCCAGGACTATTTTGTCCATATTTTCTGATATTACGGTTTGGTTACTATGTCTAACCTAGTTCTTGCCCGGGACTTTGGTCCTTTACAGCTTATGTACCTGCCCTGTGCCATTTGTTTGGTATTACTCCTGATGTGCAGTCTGGAGGGACATACTGGAAAAGGAGAATAAGACCTACCGGTAATTTGGTCTCCAGGTAGTCCCTCTGGACAGCACCCTTATGTTTTTTCTTGCAGATGAGTTTTTACTGGTTTATGCTGACCATTTGCATCCATTCTGCTGTAGCACTGTGAAAGACACTGGAGGGTGGAGGTGGGAAGGGCTTTTCAACCTCTTCAGCAATCATGTCTCTACATAGGTCAAGGAAGCCTGAATTCTGGTGTCCTGTCCGGAAGGACTACCTAAAATTACCAGTAGGTTTAATTTCAATCTTTTTTTTTGCAGGAGAATGAATGGAATCACGGATGAAAAGCCCCTTACAGTACCAAGAGACATTGACCTTCATTTGGAGGCCACACCAATCACTACTGTTGATGCGCTTGGTAAATTTCTTTAATTTATTTCTGTAAAGGTAAAATGTAAATGATAACAGCTATCTTCTATATGCATAAGAAATCTAATTGCATAAAACCACTGGACATAAATGTATGTTGTATTCAAACTCTAGATATGCATAATTATATGCACTTACATTTAGATACAAGTATGAATGCGTAAAATATGTACTGTTGAAACCAGAAGTTTCCATGCACTATATAAAAAGACACCTATGCATGTTTTTATCACTATCTGACATGAAATCAGAACAAAACTACCAAAAACTGTGAAAGTGTAAATAGCACTCTCACTAGAAACCACCATCCACAATACTAATTTTGGAAAATAATTATACTCTTTATTAAATTTTATGTAGAAAACAGTGGGTATCAATAAAATACTACAGAACTCTTTGGGGAGAACAAGATAAAAAATTGGCATAGATTTTTCTACCAATAAAGGAGAGAGGACAAAACATGCATCTGCACAAATCTAGAATCCCAATTACTCAAATAGTAGTTTTAAAGCCCCATATAGCAGACTATGATAATAGACCTGATATACACTTCACAGAAATATGCTAGGTCTGAACTGGGCAATGCTTTGGCATATACCTGTAATACAAAGTGTGCACCAAGACTAGTATTAGGTAACGTGGCTACCGCTGCTAGAGGGAGATCTGTAATACCTGATTGTGATCTACCCTAAATGTCATAAATAACTGCAAACAAGATATACAACTCATGGTTTACCCAGAGACAAGGTGCATGACTTTACCCAGGAGCTAGACACAGAGACACACATCTAAGACGACCTCGACGTACGTTTCGTCCTAGTGGACTTCGTCAGGAGGCAAGGCTTTGCTTTAACTTTGCTTTGCTTTTGCAGCCCAACCCTGCTTCTCCATAGGTCTGCAATAATTAAAAAATTCTGAACACCTAAGTGGCCTCTAGTTAACAAGGTTGTATGTCCGCCTCCAATAGTCATGTGATCAATAGATCACATGGTTATATAACCGCAAATCCGTTATGCCAGTAATGGTGAAGTGCCATGCCAACCACCTAGTTGAATGATGTAACCACCCCCAGTAATCACATGATCAGTAGACCATGTGATGAAGCACCCGAAAGCCCAATATGTTGGAGGAAGCAAAGCAAATTGCTATGCCAACCCGCTCTCCTTCGGCGCATGTCTGTACATGATTCTCCGCTCACGTGACCCGGAAGCTAACTGTATCATTGAGGCCTTTTGGAGAGATAATAATAATATTTATTCATTTATTATATAGCGCTATATAGCGCTATTAGTTCCATAGCACTTTTACATACATCAGTGTCAAGAGACACCATCCACCAAGTCTTTTTGGAGCAGCTTACGTTTAGTATCCCCACCACGTGTACTCATATAGATACGATCTATTCGATCTATCGATTCCACAGACTCTTAGGCCTCTCGGGTCACAATTGTGCATGTCATAAAAATGGTCTGGAATAGTTTTCAATGTTTCCACAGGGGTCGTATAGTCATCCCGATATTGATCAGTCCACAAGGGCAGATGGCGTGATACACCACTGCCTCAGTGTTACACGTTGTGTTGCACAATTTTATACACCTGGTCACCGGAGGAACCTACAAAGCTCTTAGTCTTGGGTATATACTTACAGACACAGCAGCGGCCACATGAGTATGAACCCCAGAGTGGGCCCTTTGTACTTAAAAGGGTTCTGTAGTATTTTATTGATACCCACTGTTTTCTACATAATATTTAATAAAGAGTACTATTATTTTCCAAAAATCACTACTGTGGATGGTGTTTTCTAATGAGTGCTATTTACACTTTCACAGCTTTTGTCATTTTTGATAATATGTCCTATCCGCATGAGACTAAGGGGCTCCTATTGTAGATATTGTGAAATCATAACAAACCTTTGCCTTTTTAGATCAATTAGGATCACCATAATTATTAATATTTGCCAAATGCCAGAATTATGAGAGATTGTGTTTTAAGGTAGTTTTATTACTTTCTGCAAAGTCACAAGTTTAGATACATATCATTAGTATTTGGTACCATTGCCCTTAAACTAGGGCTGTGGAGTCGGTACGTCAAACCACTGACTCATAATAGAGAGTATAGAGGGCTCGACGTATTTATATTGGGTGCGCCAATGAAAAATAGTCAAATGTAAAAGCATAGACTGGGCACACCAAACGGGATAAATGCAAGTCCACAAGTAGATCAAGGTGCAAAAAAAAAATTTTTGTTACTTTATTAGGTCACACAGTACACAGACCAACGTTACGGCCAGCAGGCCTTCATCAGGGTACTAATAAAAATAAGAATAACAGTACAGAAATAGAATCATATTAGTAACACATAAAAAGCGTTTCAAGTGTTGGTGTATGAGGTGATCCCAAGTGATTGTAACGTGTAGTGACTAAATACAAGGTAACATTTTGTGTATACGTGTAGAGACCGTGTGCCGTGGGTTCTAACTGGTGTAGTAAACTAATGCTATCTCATAGTGCAAGTGGGAAAAAAAGGGGGGGGGGGAAGAAGTATTGCTCTATATACAGAAGGCGTCCGAAGAAAGGTAGAATTTGCTGGAAAACAGGGGCAATTTAGTCAAGATAACGGATAAATGGGTAAAATATAGATATGGGAACAATTACCCGCAGAAGTACTGGTGATAAGTCAAGGGTATGCCAAGACTGATATGTCAGAGGATGAATGCTCCAGAAATCTAGGGATAAAGAACAAGTTAGAAAACCGGGATGCCTAAAACAGGCAAAATAGGAGGACTGGAAAGCAGGTGCAATAAATAGGGGTAGGTGACACCAAGATTGTAAGTATGACAGGGATGCCCGTCACTGGAGTCAGAATGGAAGAAGAGGGTGATTAATAGGAATTGCAGGTGGAAACCAAGAAGGATCCTGATGAAAAACAGGAGAGGGCATCAGACACCATATGTCCAAAAAGAATTTTTTGCATAATACGGTAAGAGCCAACCAAAATGTGTAAAAGGAGGGTTTATCCCGTTTGGTGTGCCCAGTCTATGCTTTTACAAACCACTGACTCAGACTCCTGAATTTCCCAGATTCCGACTCCTTCATATATGGATCATGATGAAGTGATAAATATATTCTAGTACAATGTGAACATCAGGCTTTCATCATTATTGTGATACAATAATCAAGATATTTAAATAAAACATAATAATAATTCATAATAATATTCAGCACATTCTGCACTGAACTACTGTACCCAATGTATTATATATTTTCGGAGTCCGTCCATTTTCTACCGACTCCAACTCCGACTCCACAGCCCTGCCTTAAACTGTATGACTTGGGTCAAATTTTTTAGATATCCTTCCACAAGCTTCTCACAATAGTTGGTAGGAATTTGGGCCCATTCCTCCTGACAGGACTAGTATAACTGACCCATGTTTGTAGGTTGCCTTACTCACAGCCTTTTCAGCTTTGCCCATAAATTTGGAATAGGATTGAGATCAGGGGTTTGTGATGGCCACTCCAAAACATTGACATTGTTATCCTTAAGCCACTATGGAACCAGTTTGGCAGTATGCTTTGGATCATTGTCCATTTGGAAGACCCATTTCCACCCAAGCTTTAACTTCCTGGCTGATGTCTTGAGGTGGTACTTCCGTATTGCCACATAATCTTCTTTCCTCATGATGCCATCTATTTTGTGAAGTGCACCAATCCCTCCTGCAGCAAAACAACCCCTCACCCTGATGCTGCCACCCCCGTGTTTCACAGTTGGGATGGTGTTCATAGGCTTCCAAGCTTCTTTCTTTTCCTCCAAATATAACGATGGTCATTATGGCCAAATAGTTCAATTTTAGTTTCGTCAGAATGTCCTAAAAAATGTAGGTCTTTGTTACAGTGTGCAATTGCAAAAATGAATCTGTATTTTTTAAGTTTCTTTTGAAGTAATGGCTTCTACCTGGCAGAGTGGCTTTTTAACTCATGTTGTTACAGTACTTGTTTCACTGTGGATAATGACACAATCTTACCAGCTTCCACCATCATCTTCACAAGGTCTTGAGAAGGTCTTGCTTTTCGTTCTTGAGTTGATATGCACATGTCTGACCAAAGCACAGGCCTGGCGTCCGCACCCGGCATACCCGGGCAAGTGCCGGGGCCCAGGCATGACTGAGGGGCCCACCGCCTACGGCACCCGCTCACATCGCGACGCCGGTGTGGTTATTTTTCTTACCGGCGCAGACTTTCATTCATTCAAAAGCCGGGTGCCAGCCCCCGGTCCGCCCCCAAACGCGTCACATCCGGCTGGGCCGTTACGTCCGCTGATTATGCGTTCCACACTGTGGAAAGCATAGAAGAGGCACACCCGCTCCGCCTCTTCACTTCCTCTTTCTGTGGAACGCATAGAGGAGGAGGAAGATGCCAGACTGCAGGTGAGTATGGCTGGGGTCCGGGGGAAACTAGGCCCAGTCGTCAGCACCCGGGGCCCTGGTCTGGTGGGTAGGCCCCCTGTGGACCACTTGCCTTGTAGGGACCCCTGAGTGCTGCCCCTCTTTTCCCACTACACACCCTCTCTCCCTCATAACCTAAGCGACAGCGGCAGATCTGCTGCTGCTGCTCACTACAGTCAGATGCTGATTGCAGCATCTGACTGTAGTGAGCAGCAGCAGATCTGCTAGCTTCCGCTCAGGTTATGAGGGAGAGAGGGGGCGCGGAGAAACAGCACTCAGGGGCCCCCTGCAATGGAAGAACTACACAGGGGCCCTCAGGGGCAAATTACACAGCAGACCCCATGTCAGGGGCAAATTACAGAGGAGCCCCCTGCTGGGGGCAAATTACAGAGGGGCCCCCTGCCAGGGGCAAATAACACAGTGCCCAGGGGCCCCTTGCGTGCAGTGGGTAGATAGCCACAGGGAGAGAGCTGGGCTATTTAGAGGCTGTGCTGGGGTATTTAGAGGCTGTGCAGGGTTATATATAATTTGGAGGCTGTGCTGGGCTCTGTGGAGGCTGTGCTGGGCTCTGTGGAGGCTGTGCTGGGCTACAGTATGGAGGCTGTGCTGGACTATATATAATTTGGAAGCTGTGGTGGGCTCTATAGAGGCTGTGCAGGGCTATATATAATTTGTAGGCTGGGCTGGGCTGTATGTATTATTTGGAAGTTTTGCTGGGTTGTATATATTATCTGGAGCCTGCTGCTGGACTGTATATAGTTGGAGGCTGTGCTGAGCTGGCACAGGCTCCAGATAATATATATAGCCCAGTAGCAGCCTCCAAATATATACAGTCCTGCACATCCTCAATATTGTATATACAGCCCACCCAGGAGCCTTTATATTATATGCACAGCCCGCAGCTTCTATATTAGATTCATGAATCGTGGTATGTGTTAAAGGGGCCCACTGAACTGTTTCGCCCGGGGCCCACAAAAACCTGGAGCTGGCCCTGCCAAAGCACTTTGCAGAAAGTAAAAAACAGGTCTTAAACATTAATTCTCTCTCTTTCTCTCTCTCACTCTCTCTTTCTCAATATTCATTATTCTGGCATTTGGGAAAATAATAATTATTGTAATCCTAATTCACCTAAAACTGGGAAAGGTTTATTCTGATTTCTTGTCAGATAGTGAGAAAAACATGCATATGTGTCTTTTTATATAGCGTATGTAAACTTCTGGTTTCAACTGTAGCTGAATGTTCTTTTTTTTTTCTTTATGAACATTTACACAATTCAGTATTTGGTCCTAAATATTTATATATTCATAGTGGTCCACAAAATCGATTCACAAATGCGGTATATAATACATAATAATCTGTTATATTTGATCAGAGGGGTCTTCCACTCCCTCTCCCTGTACAGTCTCCAAGTACTATGGTTCTATTAATGGCACTTAATTCTATATTTATTTATTTCATTTTTTTGCAGTGCTGCGTTATTTCCTGGAGTACCAATGGTTTATAGACTTTTCATTGTACTCAACCCTCATCTACCTGTTGACTGAAGGGTACTACTGTCTAGTGAATGCCCAGAATGAAATCAACATTGGTGTTCTATGGTGTCTGCTGACGGTCATTTTTGCTATGTATCCTTTAATAGCTAATTTAAAGGGATGTGATAAATGGGATCTTGATTTTTAAGAGCACTACATACAGCACTGGTTGTGATTCCTTACCTCCAAAACTTCCAGTAAGGTCCTGTTTATCATGATGAAGCACTACTTCCGCTCAGAAGAGGGGGGAGAGAACGCTCAGTTTGCTTGACCTTTGCCTTCTTATTTATGCTCATTGCCATGATTGTGATGGTTATACGAGAAGAGTATTTAGAATTTGGACTGGAACCAGGTATTCATGTTACAACCCATCACTCCTTGTTCCACTTTTAACCCACTACTGACATTGGACATACTGGTACATCCAATGACTGCTTTCTGACGTTCATGTAGGTCTAGAAACTGAGCCAGCATATTTGCCAGCAGATGATGGCCCCCATCTATCTCCAGAAACTGCGAGTGCTGCAGAGTTCTGCCTGTAGCTGTTAACCTGTTAAATGTCACTGACAGTCTATGACAGCATTTGTTGCATGCACTGCCTGGCGGGTACGCTGTAATAACTTCCAATCTGTGTGACAATGATCTCCATACCTGTCACGAAAGGTGCTCAATGAAATCCAGCCTGAGGCTGAATTTCATCGGAGACTGCGATTCTTGCTATATACAGCAAAGCTGTGGAATTGATATGTATAGTAGGAGCGATCAATCAATTGCAGGATCACATTCTGAGGGAACTAACAAATACAAGGAAAATTAAAACAAAACAAAAAAAGAAAACTAAAAGTTAGAATCGCCCTCCTTATCCCCTATTAAACATAAACAACAAAAAAGATAGGCCTGTTTGGTCTTTCTCCACATTCTTATAAGTTTAATCTACTAAAATATAACATTAACTAACCCAAGCCTAAACTCTCGTTAAAAGAAAAAACACAAATGCATATCTTTTCATTTGCCACAACACCAATAAAAATGCAGTAAGAAGGAATAAATAGGTTGTATCTACTCCAAAACTATACAAGTAAAAATATCTGTTTGGGCTGCAAAAAAATCAATTCCTCACACAGCTCAATTGGCTGAGAAATAAAATGTTCTAGATCTAAAAAAAATGGGGCAGCAAGCAAAAAAAAAAATATATACCCGTATATACTCGTGTATAAGCCGACCCGTGTATAAGCCGACCCCCCTACTTTTGCCCCCAAAACCTGAGAAAACCTATTGACTCGTGTATAAGCCGAGGGTGGACCCCAGCACAGGTATACAACCGCCAGCAGTGTGGTATACAGCAGCCTCCCCAGTGGTAGTATACAGCAGCAGCCCCCAGTGGTAGTATACAGCAGCAGCCCCAGTGGTAGTATACAGCAGCAGCCCCAGTGGTATATACAGCAGCAGCCTCAGTGGTTAGTATACAGCAGCCCCAGAGGTATATACAGCAGCCCCAGTGGTAGTATACAGCAGCCCCAGAGGTGTATACAGCAGCCCCAGTGGTAGTATACAGAAGCCCCAGAGATATATACAGCAGCCCCAGTGGTAGTATACAGCAGCCCCTGTGGTAGTATACAGCAGCCCCAGTGGTAGTATACAGAAGCCCCAGAGATATATACAGCAGCCCCAGTGGTAGTATACAGCAGCCCCTGTGGTAGTATACAGCAGCCCCAGTGGTAGTATACAGCAGCCCCAGTGGTAGTATACAGCAGCCCCAGAGGTATATACAGACCCAGTGGTAGTATACAGCAGCCCCAGAGGTAGTATACAGCAGCCCCAGTGGTAGTATACAGCAGCCCCAGTGGTAGTATACAGCAGCCCCAGAGGTATATACAGCCCCAGAGGTATATACAGCAGCCCCAGTGGTAGTATACAGCAGCCCCAGAGGTATATACAGCCCCAGAGGTATATACAGCAGCCCCAGTGGTAGTATACAGCAGCCCCAGAGGTATATACAGCCCCAGAGGTATATACGACCCCCCCCCCCAATCAGTATACAGGGCCCCCTCTTGCTGCACAATCCTGTAAAGGAATACATTAGTATACTTATCCCTGCCACTGTCCCGCCGCTGCCATCGCGCTCCTCCGTCTTCATCCAGCGTCTTCCGGCTTCCTCCTCTGGCGCGCAGACAATGACGTCATTGCCTGCGCCCATCGGAGGAAGCCGGAAGAAGACGGATGAAGCCGGAGGAGCGCGATGGCAGCGGCGGGACAGCGGCAGGGATAAGTATACTAATGTATTCCTTTACAGGATTGTGCAGCAAGGGGGGGGCCTGTATACTGATGGGGGGGGCACTGTATACTGTATACTTTATATACAGTATACAGTGACTCGCTTATAAGCCGAGGGGGGGACTTTTCAGCCCAATTTTTAGGCTGAAAAACTCGGCTTATACGCGAGTATATACGGTATATACATACACAGTGTTGGCCAAAAGTATTGACACCCCTGCAATTCTGTCAGATAATACTCAGTTTCTTCCTGAAAATGATTGCAATCACAAATTCTTTGGTATTATTATCTTCATTTAATTTGTCTTCAATGAAAAAACACAAAGAGAATGAAGCAAAAGCAAAACATTGATCATTTCACACAAAACTCCAAAAATAGGCCAGACAAAAGTATTGGCACCCTCAGCCTAATACTTGGTTGCACAACCTTTAGCCAAAATAACTGCAATCAACCACTTCCGGTAACCATCAATGAGTTTCTTACAATGCTCTGCCGGAATTTTAGACCATTCTTCTTTGGCAAACTGCTCCAGGTCCCTGATATTTGAAGGGTGCCTTCTCCAAACTGCCATTTTTAGATCTCTCCACAGGTGTTCTATGGGATTCAGGTCTGGACTCATTGCTGGCCACCTTAGAAGTCTCCAGTGCTTTCTCTCAAACCATGTTCTAATGCTTTTTGAAGTGTGTTTTGGGTCATTGTCCTGCTGGAAGACCCATGACCTCTGAGGGAGACCCAGCTTTCTCACACTGGGCCCTACATTATGCTGCAAAATTTGTTGGTAGTCTTCAGACTTCATAATGCCATGCACACGGTCAAGCAGTCCAGTGCCAGAGGCAGCAAAGCAACCCCAAAACATCAGGGAACCTCCGCCATGTTTGACTGTAGGGACCGTGTTCTTTTCTTTGAATGCCTCTTTTTTTCTCCTGTAAACTCTATGTTGATGCCTTTGCCCAAAAAGAGAGAACATTCTTCCAAAACGTTTTAGGCTTTCTCAGGTACGTTTTGGCAAACTCCAGCCTGGCTTTTTTATGTCTTGGGGTAATAAGTGAGGTCTTCCTGGGTCTCCTACCATACAGTCCCTTTTCATTCAGACGCCAACGGATAGTATGGGTTGACACTGATGTACTCTCGGACTGCAGGGCAGCTTGAACTTGTTAGGATGTTAGTCAAGGTTCTTTATCCACCATCCGCACGATCTTGCGTTGAAATCTCTTGTCAATTTTTCTTTTACGTCCACATCTAGGGAGGTTAGCCACAGTGCCATGGGCTTTAAACTTCTTGATGACACTGCGCACTGTAGACACAGGAACATTCATGTCTTTGGAGATGGACTTGTAGCCTTGAGATTGCTCATGCTTCCTCACAATTTGGTTTCTCTAAGTCAGTGTTTCCCAACTCCAGTCCTCAAGGCACACCAACAGGTCATGTTTTCAGGATTTCCTTAGGATTGCACAGGTGTTAGTTTAATCACTTGCACAGGGGATAATTCCATCATCTGTCTAATGATAAGGAAATCCTGAAAACATGACCTGTTGGTGTGCCTTGAGGACTGGAGTTGGGAAACACTGCTCTAAGTCCTCAGACAGTTCTTTGGTCTTCTTTCTTTTCTCCATGCTCAATGTGGTACACACAAGGACACAGGACAGAGGTTGAGTCAACTTTAATCCATGTCAACTGGCTGCAAGTGTGATTTAGTTATTGCCAAGACCTGTTAGGTGCCACAGGTAAGTTACAGGTGCTGTTAATTACACAAATTTGAGAAGCATCACATGATTTTTCTAACAGTGTCAATACTTTTGTCCACCCCTTTTTATGTTTGGTGTGGAACTATATCCAATTTGGCTTTAGGACAATTCTTTTTGTGTTTTTTTTTCATTGAAGACAAATTAAATGAAGATAATAATACCAAAGAATCTGTGATTGCAATCATTGTCAGGAAGAAACTGAGTATTATCTGACAGAATTGCAGGGGTGTCAATACTTTTGGCCAACACTGTATATATAATATTATATTTATTATTGTATTTATATATTTTTTTACCATCATTGCATAGACCTGTAAATTAAAGGTACCGTCACACGCAGCAATATTGTTAGGCAATTTCACTGGCAATTTGCTGGTTGCAGTGAAATCATGGACACATTCTTACATTTGTACATGGCAACAAAATACAACAATGTTTCCATGATTTCACTGCAACCAGCAAATTGCCAGTGAAATTGCCCAGCAATATTGCCGCGTGTGACGGTACCTTAAAAGTTCCAGGTCATTTTTCTATTGCATAATTAATGCTGCAACAACAAAAAAACTATTCTAAAGATGTGTTTGGCTTTTTTATGCAAATTTGTTGCACCAGGAATAGTTTTCCCAGTTTCCAGTACATCACATGATAACATGAATGATGTCATTCAAAAGTTCACCCTCTTATGCCTACATCGACACAAAAATAGCAATGTTATGGGAAAAGAGGAGGGAAAAATGAAAGTGTAAAGATGGAAAATCGCCCATCGGAATGGTTATGATTTCTATGTGTAATCTTCTTTTAATTTCTCATGCCTTTCACACAATACTAGCTATCTTCTAGATACACACAATAATGCATGACAGTTGCAGATCAGGTCATGTTTTCATCCCATATATAATTGACCTTTTATTTTTTTGCAGGTATAAATAATATCTGTCACAATTTGGAAATTTTACTAAAACAGCAAGGCTGGCAGTTATCGTAAGTCCCCCTTTACAATGTTTAAGTGATTTATACTTAATTTACAATAATCTTAGCATAATGTAGGTACGAGATGTAGCTGTTGCTATGATATGATGTATACATAAGGTTTCTTATTCTTGGACATCTTTTACAATGAAGCTAATATAACACTTTACTGAGTTCCCCCACATGTACAGTGCAAGTCAGTAGCGTGAGTGTGGAGTAGGCTCATGGGTTACAATTGCTTCATACTTGCAGTAATGTCTGTGTGTTACAGCCAGGAACTTGCCTCTACAGGGGCAGTAGCCTGAAAACTTGTTAAAGTGTAACCATTGTTTTAATTTTTCATTCATAAATCAATAGTACACATGTAAATAAGCAACTTTGTAATATATATTAGAAAAATCTGCTTTCTCGGTCAGAATGGGCCAGCCATTATCAAAATTCTCAATTCTGATGTAAAAATATATTGCAATCTGAGAGTCCTCAGTGGTTGATACCTTTTTAATGGCTAACTGAAAAGATGGTAAGCATAGCAAGCTTTCGGGACACTGTGGTTCCCTTCGTCAGGCTAGTAATGACACATTCTGAAGACACATACATATATACATAAACAAACGAAAGAAAAAAAGAAAAAAAAAAAAAAGGCAAAACAGTGTTATATGCTGTGGTGGATATGACAGGTGACGCAAAGCAGAGTGGGGTTAGGGAGGGGTGGAGGAGCAGGGACAGAGAAACCAGATTTCTAAGGCTGCTTTCACATCAGCGGTAATCGCTGATTGCGGCAGTTGCGGTGAAAAAAACGCAACTGCCGCGATTACCACATAACGGCCGCACTTGCAGTTCACTTGCGGCAAACCCTATGCAATGTCTATGGAGCTTGTGGTAAGTGTGCGGCAAGTGCGGTTTCGGCAGATGCGGCCGCGAGAAAACTGTAATCTGGTTCTCGATTGTTCTTGGATGGTAGTCCTGGTTCAAAAAGGTCTTTCTGAGGTCCTCAAGGTGACTGTCTCTGTCCGTAGGGTTGGAGCATATCCGATTGTATCTGATGGCCTGGCTGTACACAATAGAGTTTTTTATTTGCTTTGGATGAAAACTGTCCCATCAGAGATATGTTGGACGGTCAATTGGTTTCCGGTACAAGGATGTCTCTATTTCATTGTTCTGTAGCTTAATGATGGTGTCCAGAAAGCTGATTTCAGTGCAGGAGTAGTTGAGTGTTAAGTTAATGGTGAGATGAATTGATTAAAGTGTTCGTGGAACGTCTTCAGCTGTTGTTCAGACTCCGTCCAGATGATCAAAATGTCATCAATATAACGGTAGTAAGCCAGAGGTCTGATAGGGCAAGAGAATAAAAAGTCACCTTCAAGCTTGGCCATGAAAATGTTTGCATATTGTGGTGCCATTTTGCTTCCCATTGCTGTGCCAGTCTCCTGTAAATATACGTTGTCATTAAATGTAAAGTAATTGTGCGTGAGGATGAATTTTGTGAGTTCTTCCACAGAGTCAGCATCAATCCCTGTGTTCTCCAGGAAGGTTTTGCAGGCATTTAATCCATCCTGGTGTGGGATGTTGCTGTACAGAGACTCCACATCCATGGTGGCGAGGATGGTTTCTTCTGGTAGAGGACCTATTGCTGATAGTTTATTCAATAGGTCAGTTGTGTCCTGAATGTAGCTGGGTGTCTCTTTTACCAGGGGTTTGAGAACACCCTCTACCCACCCAGAAATTTGTTCAGTGAGGGGGCCCACACATGACATGATTGGTCTCCCTGGATTTCCCGATTTGTGAATTTTGGGAAGCATGTAGAATGTGCCTGTTCTTGGACTTAATGGTATTAGGTCATCAGCTCTTACGGATATGTCAGGTAGACAAGAAACCAGCCTTTTTAATTCCTGGTAATAGTCCTGTGTGGGGTCAGACTGCAATTTCTTGTAGTAACGTGTGTCCGTCAGTTGTCTGTTTGCTTCCTTCAGGTAGTCAGATTTGTTCATCATGACTATTGCACCACCCTTGTCTGCAGGTTTAATGATGATTTCTTTGTTAGTTTTCAAGGACCGTATGGCCCTTCTCTCCTGGGCATTGATGGTTGACTCTTGTGTGTATCTAAAATAGTGGATTTTATTAAATGTCTGAAAGTGTCTATATATTTGTTCAAATGGGAGTTACGCTTAGGATCAAGTGTCCAGTATGACCTTTTCTTCTCTCTGCTTTACGTCACCTGTCATATCCACCAGAGCATATAACACTGTTGTGCCTTTTTTTTCTTTTTTTCTTCTTTCCTTTTTTTTATTTCTTTCAATTGCTTATGTATATACCGTATATACTCGTGTATAAGCCGACCCGTGTATAAGCCGACCCCCCTGCTTTTGGCCCCAAAACCTGGGAAAACCTATTGACTCTAGTATAAGCCGAGGGTGGACCCCAGCACAGGTATACAGCCCTCAGCAGTGTGGTATACAGGCCCCCCAGTGGTATATAGGCCTCCCCAGTGGTAGTATAAAGCAGCCTCCCCAGTGGTAGTATACAGCAGCCTCCCCAGTGGTAGTATACAGCAGCCTCCCCATTGGTAGTATACAGCAGCCTCCCCAGTGGTATATACAGCAGCCTCCTAGTGGTATATACAGCAGCCTCCCAGTGGTATATACAGCAGCCTCCCAGTGGTACATACAGCAGCCTCCCAGTGGTAAATACAGCAGCCAACTAGTGGTATATTCAGCAGCCTCATCCACACACACATACACACACACACACATACATACATATATACACACATACATACACACACATACACACATATGCACGGTTTCTTACCTTGTCCGGTGCTGTCCCCGCTCCTCTCCTGGTCTGCGGTGCGGTTCCCGGTCCAGTTCCATGCTGATCGTTGCGGTGCCCGGCCGACTTCCTGCTTCCTTCTGTAATCTCCGCCCAGGTCAGGCCCTGCACCAATGAGAGCGCAGGACCCGTGCCGTCAATCACTGCCCAGACGCGGCCAGATGACGTTGGGGCCTCTGACTGGCCCGACAAAGCCTCGGTGCCTTGATGACGTTGGGCCAATCAGAGGCCCCAACGTCATCTGGCCGCGTCTGGGCAGTGATTGACGGCACGGGTCCTGCGCTCTCATTGGTGCAGGGCCTGACCTGGGCGGAGATTACAGAAGGAAGCAGGAAGTCGGCCGGGCACCGCACCGATCAGCATGGAACTGGACCGGGAAACCGCACCGCAGACCAGGAGAGGAGCGGGGACAGCACCGGACAAGGTAATGTATATTGCGCAGCGCCCCCCCCTGTCTTATTTTCAGCCCCTACCGTATTGACCCATGTATAAGCCGAGGGGGGGACTTTTCAGCCCAATTTATGGGCTGAAAAACTCGGCTCATACACGAGTATATACGTTATGTATGTGTCTTCAGAATTTGTGTCATTACCAGCCTGACGAAGGGACCACAGTGTCCCGAAAGCTTGCTATATTTACCATCTTTTCAGTTAGCCATTAAAAGGGATCAAACACTGAGGACTCTGATTGCAATATATTTTTCTATCTACTGGCTAACACGGTTATAATATTCTTTACCTTATCAATTCTGATGTAAAAATCTGTGTTCGGTGAAGACTATCCCATTACAGAGATAGGAGATGGCAGCTGTTACTGATGAAATTCTATGTGGATAGAAGAGGGAGGAGCTAGAATGCAGAGGGAGGAGCTAGTAGGCAGACCTCCCTCTTCTATCTATATAGAATCTCATCAGTGTGTGGTTTTGTTTTTGTTTTTATATAATTTTTTTTTCTTAAAAAACCTTTATTTTTTTTACTTTTTATTGTATCATCTGATTGCTTATGTACAGTGGCATGTAAAGGTTTGGGCACCACTGGTCAAAATTACTGTTTTTGTGAACAGTTAAGCAAGTTTAAGATGAAATAATCATTAAAAGGCATAAAGTTAAAGATCAAACATTTCCTTTGTATTTTAGGCAAAAAAAATTCTTTACATCTTAAAAATTACAAAAAGGAAAATGGCTGTATGCAAAAGTTTGGCCACGCTTGGAGATTTGTGTGCTCAAAAAACTTTAACCTCTTAACGACGGCCTTACGTCTACAGACGTAGGAAACATGCCTAGCCGACGTCTGTAGACGTAAGCCTGGAATAAGCCCTGGTGCGCCACCCCTGGAGCTAAAATCTCGTGGTTTCAGCTACCAGGCGTAGCTGAGACCCTAGAGATTAGGAATCAGCTGCTTTTTTACCGACACCAGTAATGTGATGACCGGTAAGCACCGTTTACCGGTCATCACATTACAAAAAATGTCACCGCCAGTAAAAAGTACTTTCACTTTTAATCCGACATGAAAACACATGTCGGATTAAAGTGAAACAGTAACCCCTTAGCCCACCAAGACCCCTGCTGCCTGAGATCACATCCCCCCCCCCCACATCACTCCCCCGGACCATCTCAAAATAATGGCGCATGTAAAAACACGGCGCCTCCCCTGCAGCTCCATGCGATCTGACATGTCACAAGTCAGATCGCATGGGTAACACATCCCCCCTGTGCCCCCAACACTTTCTGCAGCCTCCGACCCCCTCCGCTCATCCAGCCCCCATCTCCAGCTCCTCCAACCCCCTCCTTCGCCCCTCCAGCTTCCCTCCTCCGCTCCTCCAGCCCCAGCCCCTCTCCTCCGGTACCCACAGCCCCCCATCTCCAGCTCCCCCAGCTCGCTCCTCCAGCTCCCCACAGCCCCCCTCCTCCGCTCCCCACGGCCCCCTCCTCCACTCACCCATCCCCTCTCTCTCACCCGCCTCCGGTCCCGCTCCTCGATCCTGGGGTCCCGCTCCTCGATCCTGGCACCGGCGGTCTGTCTCCTCTTCTGTGCACGCAGCTGTGTACGCGAACTCTCAGGGGAATGATAGGTCATGAACTAAGGGGCCTTTCACACTTACCGTTTTTTCCTGATTTGGAAGATCAGGAAAAACCCGACTCTTACAGTATTTTGCCCATTCACTTTAATTTTGTCAGGTAGAATGTTGTTGCTTCATGATTTTTCCTGAAATCATTAAAGAGAATGGGCAAAAAAAATGAATCCTGTAAGAATCAGGTTTTTTCCTGATCTTCCAAATGAGGAAAAAACCGCAAGTGTGAAAGGGCTCACACAGGGGTTAACCGATCTTCATGGTGATCTGCTTTAGAGATCATGAAGATCAGTTAACCCCTGTGTGGTCCCTGGCTTGTGATGGGTCATGAAATTACAGAGTTCATGACCTATCATTCCCCTGGGGTCACACAGGGGTTAACTGATCTTCATGATCTCTAAAGCAGATCACCATGAAGATCAGTTAGGCTGGTTTCAGACTTCTGGACACCTCCGCAGCATCCTGCGGAGGGGATCCGCAAGCTGAGCGCAGGCACCGCAAGTTCCTATGTTTCACATTGGGATGCAGGTGCCTGCGCTCATGCAGATTGGCGTGCGCACCCTGTGCGCACCCATTCACTTCAATATATGATTTGTACGCAGAGGGATGCTTGTGCACAAATCACACACTCTCGTCTGCTCCCTGAACGCGACATGTCGCGTTCCTGGTGCAGACGAGACTGTGTGATTTGTGCGCAAGCATCCGCATGCGCACAAATCACATATTGCCGGCAATGGGTGTGCACGGCCATCTGCACTTGCATCCCCATGTTAAACATAGGGACGCGCAGTGCCTGCGCTTAGCTTGTAAATCCCCGCCGCAATACGCTGCGGTGGGGAGCGCAAGTCTGAAACCAGCCTTAACCCTTGTGTGACCTCGGGAATGATAAGTCATGAACTCTGTAAGTTCATGACCCATCACAATCCAGGGGTCACACAGGGGTTAACTGTGTTCTTCATGGTGATAGGCTTTAGAGATTATTATGAAGATCCGTTAATCCCTGTGTGACCCCAGGATCGTGATAGGTCATGAACTTAGAGTTCATGACCTATCATTCCCCTGGGAGAGTGCCTTCTCTTATAGCATATGGGGGATGCCACCCATATGCTATAACACTGAGAAATGTTGCGGGAAAGGCCACTGGTCTAAATTGTGTTTGTGGCTTTTTTTTTTCTAATAAAAAAAATCTTTCTCTGTGTTGTGTCTTCTTTACAATTTACTAGAGATTCCTAATGGCCAGGTCTAATATTGGCCAGACATTATGAATCTCGGGCTTAGTGCCAGCTGCCAAAAAGCTGGCATTAACCCCTTATTACCCAGTCTGCCACCGCTACACGGCAGCTGGAAGAGCTGGATACAGCGCCAGAAAATTTTCTGGGGCGGCTGCGGACTGCAATTCGCAGTGGGGGGTGCCGAGAAAGCTTGGGCCTCCCTACGCTGAGGATTCCAGTCCCCAGCTGCCTAGTTGTACCTGGCTGGCCCAAAATCATGGCGAAGCCCACGCCGTTTTTAAAAAAAAATTATTTCTTGAAATAATTTTTTTTAAAAAAGGGCTTCCCTATATTTTTTGTTTCCAGCCAGGTAATACTAGGCAGAAGGGGTTGGTGGCAGCCCGTAGCTGCCTGCTGTACCTGGCTGGACTAACAATATGGCGAAGCTCCACATATTTTTTTTTTTTATTTAATAAAGAAATAATTTTAAAAAAATGCAGGAGAGGAGACGACCAGAACACAGTATCTCCGGATCTTGTGCACATGCCCTAAAAGTGAGAAATTGTGTGAAAAAAAGAAAAGGTTCAATATGACGACCTATTGTTATCAAATTCTGTGAAGTAGCTGTAGGTTCCAAATGCTCACTCCACCCCTAGATATATTCCTTGAGGCATCTAGTTTCCAAAATGGGATCACTTGTGAGGGAGCTTCAATGTTTAGGCACACAGGGGCTCTCCATACGCAACATGGAGTCGGCTAATTGGAGCGAATTTTCCATTCAAATTATTAGCGGAGACCATGTCACGTATGGAGAGCCCCTGTGTGCCTAAACATTGGAGATTCCCCACACGTGACCCCATTTTGGAAACTAGATCCCCCAAGGAACTTATCTAGATGCATAGTGAGCACTTTAAACCCTCAGGTGCTTCACAAATTGATCCGTAAAAATGAAAAATTATTTTTTTTTCACAAAAATTTTCTTTTGGCCTCAATTTTTTCATTTTCACATGAGCAATAGGATAAAATGCATCCTAAAATTTGTTGGGCAATTTCTCCTGAGTACACCGATACCTCATATGTAATCATAAACCACTGTTTAGGCGCATGTCCGGGCTCGAAAGGGAAGGCGCGCCATTTGACTTTTTGAATTGAAAATTAGCTGCAAAAGTCAAATTGCGCTCCTTCCCTTCTGAGCCCTGCCATGCGCCCAAACAGTGGTTTATGACCACATATGAGGTATCAGTGTACTCAGGAGAAATTGCCCAACATATTTTAATATCCATTTTATTCTGTTGCCCTTGTGAAAATGAAAAAATTGTGGCTAAAAGAACATTTTTGTTGGAAAAATTAAAGGGAACCTGTCACCTGGATCTAAGCCCCTACACTATCACTACCTGTCCCTGCACCTTCCTAGCTGCTCCCTATCTATCCCTCTCTGAGCTAAATCCGCCCTATAAAACTGCAGAAAAATAACTTATAACTTACAGAAGTCCCTGAGGCTGGGGACTGAGAAGGCGGCGCCAGGCTCCATTCAGCCCCTCCTCCATGCAGCAGCACACGCCCCACTGGGCGGCGTTATTCTTTCTTCATCGCCGCCTCCTCCATTTGGAATCTGTGCTTTACACCTATCATGTTGTGGTGATGCGACCTCGATGTGTCCCCTGACTGAGACACAGCATATGGGAGATTGTATCTTCTGCTTGGTAGCAGCACACACAGGGTGAGCTGCTACTGGAGCTAAGTGCTGATTGAAATCACTGACCCCCAGGTGTGCGGGTGAATAGGAGATGATATGAGCTGCCCTGGGCTGAGGGGAGGGGGTGGAGTGTGTCAGGACAGCAGCAGGAGCTGCTGGGATTGTATGAGGTTCTACTCGGCTGCGCCCCGGTGTAACAGGCCAGACTAACCCCCCCGACCAGAATATACTCGGGGTTAAAGTGGCCTAGCCCAGATTATACCCCTCCGTATACCACAGCAGCTGTAGATCAGGGCCCCAAGCAACACATGGGGGCCCGAGGCAGCAGAAAGTGGCCCCAGGCAGCAGAAAGTGGCCCTACGCAACATACAGGGGCCCCAGGCAGTGCTAGGGCCCCAGGCAGTGCACAGGGCCCCAGGCAGCACAAAGTGGCCCCAAGCAGCACAAAGAGGCCCCAGGCAACATACAGGGGCCCCAGGCAGTACTAGGGGCCACAAGCTACACACAGGATCCCAGGCTACACACAGGGGCCCCATGCAGCATACAAGGGCCCCAGGCAGTACAAAGGGGTCCCAGGCAGCGCATGGGGGCCAGAGGCAGCACAAAGTGGCCTCAGGTGGCCCACTGCCTGGGGCCCCTGTATATTGCCTGTGGTCACTTTGTGCTGCCTGGGGCCCTTGTATGCTGCATGGAGCCCTTGTGTGTAGCCTGGGATCCTGTGTGTAGCCTGGGGCCCCTGGTACTGCCTGGGGCCCCTGTATGTTGCCTGGGGCCACTTTGTGCTGCCTGGGGCCACTTTGTGCTGCCTGGGGCCCTGTGCACTGCCTGGGGCCCTTGTATGCTGCATGGGGCCCCTGTGTGTAGCCTGGAATCCTGTGTGTAGCCTGGGGTCCCTGGTACTGCATGGGGCCCCTGTATGTTGCCTGGGGCCTCTTTGTGCTGCCTGGGGCCCTGTGCACTGCCTGGGGCCCTTGTATGCTGCATGGGGCCCCTGTGTGTAGCCTGGGATCCTGTGTGTAGCCTGGGGCCCCTGGTACTGCATGGGGCCCCTGTATGTTGCCTGGGGCCTCTTTGTGCTGCCTGGGGCCCTGTGCACTGCCTGGGGCCCTTGTATGCTGCATGGGGCCCCTGTGTGTAGCCTGGGATCCTGTGTGTAGCCTGGGGCCCCTGGTACTGCATGGGGCCCCTGTATGTTGCCTGGGGCCTCTTTGTGCTGCCTGGGGCCCTGTGCACTGCCTGGGGCCCTTGTATGCTGCATGGGGCCCCTGTGTGTAGCCTGGGATCCTGTGTGTAGCCTGGGGCCCCTGGTACTGCATGGGGCCCCTGTATGTTGCCTGGGGCCACTTTGTGCTGCCTGGGGCCCTGTGCACTGCCTGGGGCCCTTGTATGCTGGCTGGGGCCCCTGTGTGTAGCCTGGGATCCTGTGTGTAGCCTGGGGCCCCTAGTACTGCCTGGGGCCCCTGTATGTTGCCTGGGGTCACTTTGTGCTGCCTGGGGCCACTTTGTGCTGCCTGGGGCCCTGTGCACTGCCTGGGGCCCCTGTATGCTGGCTGGGGCCCCTGTGTGTAGCCTGGGATCCTGTGTGTAGCCTGGGGCCCCCCTGTGTGCTGCCTGGGGCCCCTAGCACTGCCTGGAGCCCCTGTATGTTGCGTAGGGCCACTTTCTGCTGCCTGGGGCCACCTTGTGCTGCCTCGGGCCCTCATGCATTGCTTGGGGCCCTGTGCACGGCTTGGGGCCCTGATCTACAGCTGCTGTGGTATACGGAGAGTTATAATCTGGCCTAGGCCTGTTTATACCCCGGGGTATAGTTTGGGCTAGGCCAGAATATACCAAGGGTATATTCTGGCCCAGGGGGGTATATTCTGGGCTAGCCCAGTTTATACCTCGGGTATATTCTGGTCGGGGGGTTAGTCTGACCTGTTACATTGGAATCTGGAGGTCTGTGAATACCTGAACTGTGTGCTGTGTGAGTAAATACCTGAGTCACTGCCTTCTGTCGTGCCGATCCTAACCGCTACCTTACAGTGTAAAGTGGGTGGGAGATTCCAAATGGAGGAGGCGGCGATGAAGAATGAATAATGCCGCCCAGCGGGGCGTGTGCTGCTGCATGGAGGAGGGCTGAATGGAGCCTGGCGCCGCCTTCTCAGTCCCCAGCCTCAGGGATTTCTGTAAGTTACAAGTTATTTTTCTGCTGTTTTATAGGGCGGATTTAGCTCAGAGAGGGATAGATAGGGAGCAGCTAGGAAGGTGCAGGGACAGGTAGTGATAGTGTAGGGGCTTAGATCCAGGTGACAGGCTCCCTTTAAAATGTCAATTTTTTCTTTCCACTTTGCTTTAGTTCCTGTGAAGCACCTGAAGGGTTAATAATCTTCTTGAATGTAGTTTTGAGTAGCTTGAGGGGTGTAGTTTTTAGAATGGTGTCACTTTTGTTTTTTTTCTGTCACATCGGCCCCTCAAAGGGACTTCAAATGTGATGCGATCACTAAAAAAATGGTTTTGTAAATTTTGCTGGAATAATGAGAAATTGCTGATGAACTTTGAACCCTAATAACTTCCTACCCCCAAATTTTTTTTTTCCAAAAATTGTGCTGATGTGAAGTAGACTTGTGGGAAATGTTATTTATTAACTATTTTGTGTCACATAACTCTCTGGTTTAGCAGAATAAAAATTCAAAATGTGAAAATTGTGAAATTTTCTAATTTTTTTGCCAAATTTTTTATTTTTTTCACAACTAAACGTAAAAATGATCAACCTAATTTTACTACTAACATGAAGCTCAATATGTCACAAAAGAACACTAGAATCGCTAGGATCGGTTGAAGCGTTCCAGAGTTATTACCTCATAAAGGGACACTGGTCAGAATTACAAAAAACGATCTGGTCATTAAGGTGGAAATTGGCTCCGTCACTAAGGGGTTAATCAAGGCTTCAGACCTTAAATAGGTTAGGATTGATTTGTTTTATATTTCTCTTGTGTTCACTCACTTTGCATTGAATAAATTGATTAAAAATGTACATTTCTATTTTTGAAAGCATTTTTATTTGCATTTTTTTCCACATAATTTTAACTTTATGCTTTTTTTCTATGATTGCTGCTGTGCTAAGTCCATATGTTCTGCTTTTCAGAGTTCCCTTTATTAAACTTGGTTTCAAAATTGCACTGGTCGCCCTATGTTCATTCCTTGGAGCGTGTCTAACATTTCCTGGCCTGCGTTTGGCTCAGACCCACCTGGATGCACTGAAGATGGCAGCAGACCGACCCATTCTCCAGTAAGAATATTTTCCTGCGTTTTTGTTATTCTGTGTGTATTTCTTTCAGCACTGGAGGAACTTTAAATCTAAACCCCCTGTTCCCTGTCATATAGTGACCATTTGGTGACTTAACTTTTTGCCAACACCGCTCCAGTCCCGCGGGGCCATCTTGTGACTAACTTTTGACTGTCCAGAAATCAAAAGTTACATCACAATATCTCATAGAGCTGAATTGAGTTGTGACATCCAGCGCACTCCATGAGAGCCTGGAGCTGCCAGCAGGTCATAAATCCCTAGAGACCAACCAGAGCAGTGGTGATAGAAGGCAAAGCTGCCGGAGGGTGATAAAAATACAGGAGGCAGGCATATTTAACCCCTTCAGGTGATTTTTCCAGTTTTCGTTTTGCCCCTTCCATTTTTCCAAAAGACATAACTTTTATATTTTTATGTCAATATAGACATATGATATATAGACATATGAGGGCTTGGTTTTTGCAGGATGTGTTGTACTTTTGAGTTACGTCATTGATTTTACCATATAGTGCACTGGAAAACAGGAACAGAATTCCAAGTGCATTGAAATTGCAATGAGTGCAATTTCACAATAGTTTTTTTTTGTTTTACCATAGGTCACTTTTACCATATAGGATATATCAGTATGGTTACCCTGGTCAGTACGAGTTCATAGATACCAAACATGTTACTTTTACCTCAGTGGTGAAGAAAAATTCAGAAGTTTGTCAAAAAAAATAATTGTGCTTTTGTCATCATTTTCCGAGACCTGTAGCGTTCTCATTTTTTGGGATCTGGGGCTGTGTGGCGGCTTATTTTTTTTGTGTCTTGAGCAAAGGTTTTTAATTATAACATTTTTGGGCAGATGTGATATTTTGATCATATGTTGTATTTTATTCCAATGTTGCGGCAACCAGGAAAACTTAATTTTGGCATTTTTCCTTTTTTATTTCCCCCCGTTTACAGTTTACTGATGGGATTAATAAATTTATTTTATAGAACAGGCATTTATGAACGCAGCCATACCAAATATGTGCATTTTTTTATTTTTAATGGGGCAAAAGGGGGTGATGTAAACTTTTTTTTTTTATTTATTTTTTCTCATGTTTCTAAAAACTATTTTTCCACTTTTTATTTATGTTACATATCCTCTTAGAATGCCTCAACACTGCGCAGTCCAATTACTTCCACTTTACAGAGCCGTGCATCAAGCTCTGCACAGCAGAAATGTTCATTTCATGTGAATGCAGGGGCTGAACCGGCATTCACAGGAACTATGTCATCACAGTGACAGGGGTCCTCATCTGACCCCTCGCTGTCATAACCACATATCAGCACCCTGTGATCACGTCTTGGAGTCGCCAATGTCGGCGGGGAATGGCGTAATCCCCATGACGGCAGGTTAGATTGCCTTGTCAGAGTTTACTATCAGATTCTAACTAGTTAACAGGCACGGGTGGATCTCCGATCCACTCCCAACTGATGAGATCAGCCGACGTGTAAGAAATGATGCGAGCTCAGCACATGAACTCAGATTAAAGTCAGGAACACAACCAAAGACATACCTAGTATGGGCGGCACGGTGGCTCAAGTGGTTAGCACTCCAGCCTTTGCAGCGCTGGGGTCCTGAGGTCCTGGGTTTAATTCCCACCAAGGACAACATCTGCAAGGAGTTTGTATGTTCTCCCCGTGTTTGCGTGGGTTTCCTCTGGGCACTCCGGTTTCCTCCCACATTGTAAAGACATACTGATAGGATGTTTAGATTATGAGCTCCAAGAGAGACCGCATTACTGCATTACTGATGTATGTAAAGTGCTATGGAATTAATAGCGCTATATAAATGAATAAATATATATTACTAGCTGTGAGCCCGATGCGATTGCATCGTGATTCTAGAATCTGTGTATAGGGCATTGCTCGGGCTGCTGCAACGACTCCCAACGCCCCCTTTGCGGGCATTGCGAGTGAGTCGCGTGGGCGATGCGCGTCCATGAACAAAGCCACGGAGGTAGTGGCGTGTGCGAGGGAAGTCGCTACAGCAATTATATAATAGATTATCAGTATGTAATATATAATTTCCCTAAGGCACTTCCGTAAGTTTCGGCACTGTTTCCGTCGTTGTGGGCGTGGGCGCAGCGCCCACGCGACCTGTGAAGCATTGCCGGCGCCACTGATTCGCAAAGCCTCACTCGCAATGGCCGCCAAGCGGCCATTGCGAGTCCTTGCAGAATAGGCGCGACTCACTAATGTATACATAACCACATACATAATACTGATAATTCCTATATAATCACATATATATATATAGATGGCGGGCCGATTCGAAAGAATCGGGTAGTCTAGAATCCATATATAGTATATTTACTAATAGTTAGGGGAGTGGGGTGAAATGAATTGTGTGTATACAGGTGGCTCAGTGGTTAGCAGTGAGTGGGGTGGCTCAGTGGTTAGCAGCGAGTGCGGTGGCTCAGTGGTTAGCAGCGAGTGCGGTGGCTCAGTGGTTAGCAGTGAGTGTGGTGAGATTGGTGAGCACAGTGGCGTGGGGAGAGTGCTTAGTGCAGCGCTGTGGGCAGAGTGGTCAGCACACACATACATACATACATACATACACACACACACACACACACACACACACACACACAGACACTTCGCTATAGTTAGCACCGACCCTACGTCTTCCCTGCCGGCTGGATCCTGAGTTGACATGTCGGGGCCCGTGGACGACTGGATCCAATATGGGGTCCGGCAAGTTTGGCGAGACTTATCGGACGCGATATTTGATCGAGTAGTTCGGGGGCGGCGACATGTCGGTGATGCAGGGCCGGTGGTAAGTATAGCGGAGTATGTGTGTGTCTGTGTGTGTGTATGTGTGCGGAGAAAGTGAGTGAAGTGCGGAGAAAGTGAGGTGTGGTGATGTGGCCCCTGGGCGGGTGCATCACCCGGGTTATCAATGCAGGTCTGTGTTCACATGGGCCGGTTTTCCTGATTGTGTGTGGTGTGTGAAACCTGTCCGATGTACAGGGGGTTAACAGCTGAAGGGTTTTCATGAGCTGAGTAAAACCGCTGAGTGTGAGTGCTGAAGATCCAATACATTCATGAGCCTAATGAGCGGCTGAACCTGTGGGGATGAGTGCTTTGCTGTGCGGAGAAAGTGAGGTGGGGTGATGTGGCCCCTGGCCGGGTGCATCACACGGGTTATCAATGCAGGTCTGTGTTCACATGGGCCGGTTTTCCTGATTGTGTGTGGTGTGTGAAACCTGTCCGATGTACAGGGGTTAACAGCTGAAGGGTTTTCATGAGCTGAGTAAAAGAGCTGATTGTGAGTGCTGAAGATCCGATACATTCATGAGCCTAATGAGCGGCTGAACCTGTGGGGATGAGTGCTTTGCTGTGCGGAGAAAGTGAGGTGTGGTGATGTGGCCCCTGGCGGGGTGCATCACACGGGTTATCAATGCAGGTCTGTGTTCACATGGGCCTGGTTTTCCTGATTGTGTGTGGTGTGTGAAACCTGTCCGATGTACAGGGGGTTAACAGCTGAAGGGTTTTCATGAGCTGAGTAAAAGAGCTGATTGTGAGTGCTGAAGATCCGATAAATTCATGAGCCTAATGAGCGGCTGAACCTGTGGGGATGAGTGCTTTGCTGTGCGGAGAAAGTGAGGTGTGGTGATGTGGCCCCTGGCGGTGTGCATCACACGGGTTATCAATGCAGGTCTGTGTTCACTTGGGCCTGGTTTTCCTGATTGTGTGTGTGGTGTGTGAAACCTGTCCGATGTACAGGGGGTTAACAGCTGAAGGGTTTTCATGAGCTGAGTAAAACAGCTGAGTGTGAGTGCTGAAGATCCGATACATTCATGAGCCTAATGAGCGGCTGAACCTGTGGGGATGAGTGCTTTGCTGGGTAAACCTGAATGGTGCACAGGGGGTTAATCACATCTCAGGTCTGTGTGTGAGTGAAGATATGCTGATTGACTCACTGGGTTGCAGCTGGGAGTGAGCAGGCTGGATAGGAACCTGCCAGGTGTCTGAGTGAGGAGAGGACGATTCAGAAGTTCAGAGCACTGCCATGTGAAGAGGTGCTGGAAGTGATCCGTCCTCCGTGGGTAAGTGATGGGAGCCTACCAGCTCCATGCTAGTGCACCTGATGTGTGCATGGCAGCCAGTGTCCAAGGGCCAGGCGGTCACAGCTGACTTTGGGACAGACTGTATTCCTGTTACTATTTGATGTCTCAGGTGGTGGTGGTTTACACGTTTACTGCTCGCGGCTCCGGACAGAGTCCTGGAGAAAGTTCCGAGCTACGCGAACAAAGCCACAGGAAGTAGCGCCGGTCAGACGGAACTCAGCTACGGCAATTATATAATAGATACATTAGTATGGTAATGAAGGGGTTAAAGCATCACTTTAGTGGTGCAATAAAATAAATGCTTGATGACAAAATTTGGGTAGTCCAGAAAAAAAATGATGGTACGTTAAATAACTCTACTAAGTCCAAATTATTTAGAAAAAAAAATGATCCAAGTATGGTAAATAACCCTACTAAGTCAAATGTTTCTATAAGTTCACTTAAATGTCTAGGAAAATAATGGTAGATGTACTGGTGTTATTGACTTTCTGTATTGATAATAACATTACAAGGAAAGCAAAAACTGCAATGTTCTGTTTAAAGAGGCATGTAATTAATGTGGATACTGAATATTGCAGGGCCCCCACATCTAAACATAATAGAAAATGTGTCTTGTCCGCTGTTGATGATATCTCTTTATGTCCTCCTTATTCAGGCTTCTACTTCATGCCAGCTTTCTGCCTCCTGTTATTGTGGTGGTAATGTGGATCCGCCCAATCACCAGAGACTTTCTTTTAAATGCTCCAATGGGTAAAGAGACTGTACAGCTGTAAGTAAAAAGCATTCTACAAATCTATCTGTAGACAAAGAAAAGAGAAAACGATATCGGGTCTGCATTTAGTTCCAATAGTTTTTATTGCAAGACTTGAACAATTTTAACATAGAAAACATATAGCATTATTCTAATATAAAACAAGTGCCACTCTTCCATACTCCCCCCCCCTCTATTCAATTTAGAGGGGGCAGCCCAAATGATTACAGAATATTTGCAACAATATAATCACAAAGTTGATCATGTCCAATGCCAAACCATTTGATGAATTTGTCCATATAGTGAGCAATATATACAAATGGATTTGCGTATTAAGGGCTGTCTTGAGTCAACACAACTTGTTCAATGATTTGGCCTGGAACTAACACCAAAATATATCTACTAGACATGGTAACACTCCACACCAGTGACCTGAAGTCAGGGACTAGGTAGGAAGGCCAAGGGGACGAATAAAGAAAACCACCGGCAACCCCGCCAATCACTTCTTCCGATTTTGGGCCTTAAAAACTGAACAACCTTCTAAACCATTTGAGAGATAGGGGCGCAACGCACCCAGCCAGGGGGCCTATAAGGCTTCTAATTTGAGTAAATTATCTTTTAAATTATATTTTTTTTTTCATAGCGAAGCTCTTTATTTATTATCTGTGTAAATTCAGCTGTTGTTGGGAGCCTTTTTCCCTTCCAATATAAATCTATGTTTCCTAGCCTGACAGAGTAGTTGCAATTTAGCCCCTCAGTGGTCCTCCCTCACAGAATCCCTCCAGCATACTCCACATGCAGACACACAACATGGTTCATATCAATATTGCGCATATATACAGAGGATATTAAATCTACCACCTCCAATCAAAAAGGGGCTAATTTTGTACAATACCACATCACATGACACATCTATAACATATGGAGTCTGTTTTATAACAATAACCCATTTTAAACAATTTAAGTGGCGTTCTATAGGCTCTGTGAATCATGCAATGGTGGGAAAACCTCTGCACGTCACTCAGTGAGGCTTTAGGTACTGCTTGTAGTATATTCAACCTAGTGTCCTTACTAAGGGGGCCTACATCTTCTTCCCAGTTGACTTTATGGGAGCATATCCTTTGTTTAAGAATGAGTTCTATTTTTCTTTTCTAAAATTTTTATTGAACATTTTTATACACAAAATACAGTGAACACCCTAAATATTCCACTGCCCCCCTAACCTCACCCCTACATCAAAAGTCAGCTGCATCTAGAGGATATGTTTAAAGTAGTATACAGACCATCATTTACAGAATGCCAGCTATTACGTATTACAACATAACAAGTATTAAATCGTATACAGAGAGCCATGGACTAGTTTATTAGAAAGGTCTCAATTTGGAGCATTCCAACAAGTCTTCTTGACCATGTCAGAGTTAAGGGGGACAGATATTGACTATCCTGCCAGGGGTCCAAATATCTTCAAACTTCCGATATGACCCTCTTTTCTGGTAAACAAAATTCTCTAGATTCAAGGTATTCAATTTTTCAGTTCTCTTTTTAATGACAAGAGGATTCATTTTTTTCCAATATGACTATCAACTTTTGACCCTGATATAAAATATGTGCGGTAGTTAGTCTGTGGCTCTACTATACAGGTGTTTCAGCAGTATAGCTAAGAATGCATATTAATGGACCTGAATCAATATGGCAATTATACACAAAGTTTATTAATTTAATTACATCTCGAGTCTGGCTTTACCCCCATTTTGAATAGAAGAAGAGTGTGATATATTTTGTGGACTAAAAATATGTAATATAAAGACATTGCACGATTCTTGTCCCCTCCTGCCACAATTATATCTATATAAGGGCCCCTTTACACGCCACCACTGCAAGGTAGCAACTGCCTGGCATTGGGGATATTTGTGCCTGTTGCCATGAAATTGCTACGAAATGGCGGCATGTAAATAAGGAAATTCCTCCCGGTGTCCTGCAGTTGACTCAGATACCTGTTGCTGAGCCGTGCTCAAAAACCGAAGGCAACACAAAGGCACAATTGCCATGGCAGTGGCGTCTAAACGGGGCACAGGCATGGATGTTGCGTCGCCTAGTGAACTCCCAGGGGCGTGCCACAGTGTCATGAATACCACGCCCCATCAGCGATCATTGGTGGGGGCTACTGTGTAACCATTGGCTATCCCTTAACAGGGCGCAATATTTAAAGAGCTGACCATTCACACTACACAATTGCAATGGCGTCATGTAATAGCCAGCCTTCCTGCGAAGGCTGGCCAATCATGATGCTATTGCGTTCTCCAATCAGCGTATTAGCGTCACGGAATACACAACTCTGTCACGCCTATGTACTTGCGCCGCGAAAGATGTATGCCCATATTCCTTTGTGGTAGCATCGTGTAAAGCGGGGAAGGTATTCAACAGGAAGTAAGCCGCAGGATCTGTCGGAACTTCCGGGGACCAAAGATACCTTCAGTTAACAACGCAATGGCGGCGTGTATATGCGGCATCGGCGATCGGTATCCACCATTAAAAACGTGCACGTTCGGTGGATACCTGTTGCTAGGCACAGTGGCAGCATGTAAATGTACCTTATAGATAGTAGATACTGTAGGTGTCAACCCAGTAATTTTGGCTTGTGTCACAGGCCTGCATAAGTTGTAAATATTGGAAAAACCTTATGCGGCATATCAGACTCCTGTCCAAGCATCTCAAAAGTTTTCAAGTGTCCATCACTATATAATTGAGTTATTCTACAGATACCTTTTCTTTCTCAATGTTCAAACCCCATCAGTTTATTCAGAGTAGTAAGAGCTCTACCAAATTATCACATATTTAGTAACCCCTGTAATTTTAATTCACTCCTTAGCCTTTTTTCAAATCTTATCTATGCCTCGCAATGTGACATGTACTGGTTTCAATGTCCTCAGAAATCTACCCGAGTCTAAAGGGGGAGTCACACGCGTCAATATCGCCTGCACGATCTCGGCTGCACGTGACGTTGCAGCGATATTGATGCGTGTGACATACTGAATCAACCAGCGATAAATCGCTGGTTGATGATCGCCAGGTTTTAGAACCTGCCCTAAAACCTGGCGATTGTCGCCCGGTGGACACGCAGCATCGCTGCGTGTGACACCGGGAGTAGCGATATTCCAGCTCCCAGCGCCTCTCACAAGCGCTGGGAGCTGGTATCCAAGGTAAACTGCGGGTATCTAGGCAGCACGCGCTGCCTAGATACCCGCAGTTTACCTTGGAGACCAGCCTGCTCCCGCTTCCAGCAGGCTGGCAGCGGGAGCAAGACATCATGGAAACGATATTTAAATCGTTTCCATGATGTCTCTGGTCAATTGATCGCTGGTGAGTCTGTCTGTGTGACAGCTCACCAGCAATCAGCCGTCAATGTCGTCAGCAATCATCTCACTGACGACATTGACGCGTGTGACTCCCCCTTTAGAGTACCGTTACACGTCGCAATATTGCATGCAATTTCACTTGCAATTTGCTGGTTGCAGTGAAATCATGGACACATTGTTCCATTTGTACACAGCAACAAAATAGAACAATGTGACCATGATTTCACTGCAACCAGCAAATTGCAAGTGAAATTGCATGCAATGTTGCGACGTGTAAAGGTACCCTAACATTGGAACCCAATTATTTCCCTTCAACTTAAGAATTAATTCTAACAAGCTAAGATAGTAGAATGAGATAAGTCCTCCCATGGGGCCTTCTTTCACTTTTCTATTTTTTATGTAGTTTTTATCATTTTTACCTTTTAGTAAATAAATGTAAAAAATTTTTCAAATAAAATTTAACAAACAATTTATTGATTTTTCTAATGAATTCATTATGGCCTGTTTACATGGGAAATAACGGGATTTATAAGGTGGCACTAGGAACAACAGCTCTCCCCGATTAACGGGATATCAGCACGAGCTCTCCGCCACAAAATAAATAAAAAACAAGTGAAAATAGAAAAGTGAAAGAAGGCCCCATGGGAGGACTTATCTCATTCTACTATATTAGCTTGTTAGAATTAATTGTGGAAAATTTAGTTTGCGTTCGGCGTCATACCTGGCATTCTGCGGAGCGGAGCTCCGGCTGGGGGGGCCGCGCATTTGGATGTCAATATCACACCCTGGTGCCACACTGGTGCCTGTGCTGTTCCAGCGGTGTCGTCACTGGGTTTCCCCTGGAGACATTGTTATGTCATTTGATCCCTGCTTTCAAACAAATTCTAAATAACTGAAGGAAGAAAGAGCTGTGCCTCTCTTACACCTTCTTGATGTATGTGCTACATCCAGAGTGAAATGGCTGTTAATTGGCTGCCGGGATCGCGTGACGTAGCAATGTCACGTGACCCCCAAAAGTAGCAGTGCTGATACCAATGGAATAGTGTCTGCACCAGAGGGGAGTATGAGTGTTATTTAATATATAATTGCCCTGTAATGTCTTCACATCCAGTTTGTCGGGATGTCTAGGTTACCCACAATGCATCGCGCCAGAAGTAGGCCGACCGCCATATTGGAACACCCAAGTAATGGGTATGCTGATATAGCGGCCACTAGCTGTGCTGCCGGCTGAACACTATTGGAGGACAATTTGTAAGAAGCGGGTTATGTGACACACGAGGTCACGTGAGCCCAGCCTGTCACATGCCCTGCCCCACACAGATTGTCCTCCATTAGTGTTCAGCTAGCAACGGTAAAATCAGGCAGGGGCAGAGCAGCTAGGAGGGTGACGAACAGGTGTGTGTGTGTGTATGTATGCATATGTCTGTGTGTATGTTTGTATATATATTTGTGTGTATGACATGACCCCCTGCATGTGTATACGTACAGTAGAGAGCAAAAGTTTGGACACACCTTCTCATTCAAAGACTTTTCTTTATTTTCATCACTATGAAAATTGTAGATTCACACTGAAGGCATCAAAACTATGGATTAACACGTGGAATTATATACTTAACAAAAAAGTGTGAAACAACTGAAAATATGTCTTATATTCTAGGTTCTTCAAAGTAGCCACCTTTTGCTTTGATTACTGCTTTGCCACACTCAGAGACTGAAATTCTTGCCCATACTTCCTTGCAAAACAGCTCGAGCTCAGTGAGGTTGGATGGAGAGCGTTTGTGAACAGCAGTTGTCCACTTTTTCCAGATTCTCGATTGGATTCAGGTCTGGACTTTGACTTGGCCATTCTAACACCTGGTGTCATATATGATACAGTCTATATAGAGTCTAATGCATGGGTATAATGAGACACATGAGACATACGCTTCTTAAGCAGCTCTTGTATTGCTTCATACAAGTTAGTGCATCAACAGGATAACAAATGTAGTTGCAGAGTGCAAGGCAAACAACCAAGGACATCAGAGCATTAAAGCATAGCACAAGTCATTCAGTCTATTACTTTCCTGTCAGATGTTGTTTTCAAACAGGAAGATTCTGTGTCCACAAATAATTCCAGGCAGAGTGAATCCAGGCTTCAGAGAGCAAGACATAAACTGGTTTCAGACCTGATTCAGGAGCACAGGTAAATCATCTGAAACTGATTAAAAGGGCAATTGGCAAGGAACAGGGCAGGGACATGAAAGCTGAGGACTCCATCTTGTTTGAGGGCAAAAGTCAATGCACAGGACAGGAAACAAGATGGCCGACGACAAGCTGAGGACTCCATCTTGTTTGAGGGCAAAAGTCAATGCACATGACAGGAAACAAGATGGCCGACAAAATACACTAAATGCAAACATAACAACAGATATAGCAAAAAAGACTGAAAACCTTACATTACTCCCCCCTTAGGGACAGCCTCTGGATGGCCCCAGTCCAGGCTTTCCCGGGTACCTCCGATGGAACTGGCGGAGTAACCGTGGAGCATGGAGATTGGAGGCCGGCTCCCACGAGTTGTCCTCTGAAGAATAGCCCTGCCACTTTACCAGGTATTGCACCCCATTTCTGCGCAACCTAAAGTCCAGGATCCTTTCCACGACAAACTCCTCCTGGCTATCGATGAGTACCGGAGCAGGAGGGGAAGAAGAACGACCAGGGAATGAATTGGGAGTCACAGCCTTTAGTAGAGAAACGTGAAACACGGGGTGAATCCTCCTAGATCTTGGAAGTTGAAGGCGACAGGCAACGTTACTGACGAGCTTATTAATCTTATAGGGCCCAACGTACTTATGACCCAATTTGGACAATGGTACTCTCAATTTGAGGTTCTTAGTAGACAACCAGACCAAATCTCCTACCTTGAAGGTTGGTGCAGGTTTACGAAACCTATCTGCTGCTTTTTTATACCTGTCCTGAGCGGATTCCAGATTCTCTTTAAGCAGATCAAGATTCTGTTGTAGAGAGGTGATTCTGTCGGCCACAGCTGGGAGAGGTGTATCTATGGGAAGTCGAGGAAGGATGTTAGGATGATAACCCAAATTCGCATAAAAGGATGACTGCTTGGTGGAAGCGCTCTGTGAGTTGTTATAAGAGAATTCAGCCAGTGGGAGCAAATCCACCCAGTCATCTTGTAGGTGGCAGATAAAACAGCGGAGATACTGTTCTAAGGTCTGATTAGTCCGCTCGGTTTGTCCATTCGTCTGCGGATGAAAGGCAGAAGACAGGTTAACTTTGATGTCCAACGCAGCACAGAAATGCTGCCAAAACTTTGAAGTGAATTGCACCCCTCGATCAGATACAACCTCATCCGGTACGCCATGCAGGCGAAACACGTTTTGAATGATTAAGTCCGATGTGTGTTTCGCAGTGGGTAGACCCACACACGGAATAAAATGGGCTGCCTTTGTTAACCGATCCACCACCACCAGAACTGTGTTCTTCCCTTGAGAGGTTGGCAACTCCACAATGAAGTCCATAGATATGGATCCCCATGGACGGGATGGAACGGGTAGGGGTTATAATAGACCCGTAGGCGAAGATCGTGGAGTCTTGCATCTGGCACAGACTTCGCAAGAAGTGACGTAACCTAGAACGTCTCTTCTGTATGTGGGCCACCAAAAGAAGCGAGACAGGAATTCTTGAGTCTTCAGAACTCCTCTATGCCCCGCTATCTTAGAATCGTGGACGAGTTGCAGTACGCTCACCCTGACTGCTTCAGGAATATACAGACGTTGCCCCTGAATCCACACACCGTTCTTATATACAAGACTTACTTCACAAGACGGTTGTGCCAGCCAGGGATCCGTATGGTATGCTTCCTTGATGTCGTTAAGCAAGTCTTGATTATGAATCACTCCCAGGAACCTGGAATCAGAGATAAAAGTCTTACGAGACACGAGTGGAATGGTTTCAGTTGAGTGGAGTCTAGACAACGCATCGGCCTTTCCATTACGCGATCCTGGCCTATATGAGATAACAAAACTGAATTGGTTTAAGAAAAGACTCCAACGAGCCTGGCGAGGAGTCAAGCACTTAGCCGATCTGATAAACTCAAGATTGCGGTGGTCAGTCAACACGATTATCTGCTGTGCAGCTCCCTGAAGGTGGTGTCTCCATTCCTTGAAGGCTGTGATGATGGCCAACAATTCTCTACTACCCACGTCATAGTTCCGTTCTGCAGGAGACAACCGCCGGGAAAAGAAAGCACAGGGATGTAAGACTTCTTTCTCACCTGTCCTCTGGGAGAGGATAGCTCCGATGGCACTGTCTGAGGCATCCACCTCTATTATGAAGGCAAGTTCAGGGTTAGGATGCACCAGAATAGGTGCCGTGGTGAATTTCTCTTTCAAACGGGAAAATGCTTCTTGAGCCTTGGGGTCCAGGTAAAAGCAGAATTCTTGCGGGTAAGCCGCGTAATGGGAGACACTACCTCAGAAAAGTTCCTGATAAAACGCCTGTAGAAATTAGCAAACCCTATAAAGCGCTGGACCTCCTTCACATTCTTGGGGACTGGCCAGTCTTTAATGGCTTGGATCTTACTCTCATCCATACTAATTCCTCGTGATGACATTACATACCCCAGAAATTGGATCTCCGTCCGATGGAATTCGCACTTTTCCAGTTTGATATACAGATGGTTTTGTCGGAGGCGTTCTAAGACCATCTTCACGTCTGTGATGCTCCTCTGTGGAATTAGAAAAAAATCAAAATATCATCCAAATAAATGACAATGAATGTATCCAGGAGGTCCCTAAAAACGTCATTCACCAAATGTTGGAAAGTTGCTGGAGCATTACATAAACCGAATGGCATTACGAGGTATTCAAAGTGTCCGTAGCGTGACCTGAAAGCTGTCTTCCATTCATCCCCAGGTCTAATGCGGACCAAGTTATAGGCCCCACGGAGATCCAACTTAGTAAAGAGTTTTGCATGCCGTACTCTCTCCAATAATTCAGGGATCAACGGTAGTGGGTAACGGTTTCTGATCGTGATTTTATTGAGCTCCCGATAGTCTATACAGGGCCTAAGTGATCCATCTTTCTTCTTCACAAAGAAGATTGGTGCACCAGCAGGAGATGAAGAGGGGCGTATGAAGCCCTTGGCTAGATGTTCGTCTATATAGTCTTTTAGAGCCTTTAGCTCAGGCCCTGCCATAGAGTAAATCTTGCCAAAAGGTATTCCTGCACCTGGTAACAGGTCTATTGGACAGTCATATGGACGGTGAGGGGGTAGCAGGTCTGCGTTCCTTTTGTCACACACGTCCGCATACTCACGGTATATTGCTGGTAGCTCAGAGACCGATGTTAGTCCTTTAGGAATGGAGCAGACTGAAGCTTCTGGACTTATCTGTTTCTCCGGAAAGTGCAGTTCTTTAGTTTCCCAGTTAATCGTAGGATTCTGAGCCTGCAGCCACGGCAGTCCTAGAATAATAGGGAAATGAGGAGAAGAGATGAGCATAAATGACAGACTCTCTTGATGGTCATTACCCATGAGGACCTTTAAGGGCTCCGTCTCCTGATCCACTGGTCCAGAGTTTAACAGTGAGCCATCCACGGTCTCCATCTGTACAGGAGTAGCCTTCTTTACTGAACGTACACCAAGTTTCTCAGCGAAGGAGATGTCCATAAAATTGCCGCTTGCCCCTGAATCAATCATAGCGGAGGTAGATACCCAGACAGAGTGAACCCTGAGTTTGAGGGGAATAAAGCAATGAGAATTGTTGTGCTTACAACTCAGCTGGGAAACCGCTGAAAAAACCTGAAAGACTGCTGCAGTGATGCGTGCATCGGGCTCAGAGATAACAGAGTTCAAGTCTGAGTAGTCAATGTCTGTATCCTCTACTCTCTCTGGGGTCTGTGGTTCGGACCCGACAGAATCCCTGTCACAGCACTCGCAGTGTATGATGGCTGCAGTTATCTTACGAGAACGACTGGGGCAGTTTATAATGAAATGTCCTGACTTACCGCAATAGAAACACAGATTTTCCTTTACTCGATGTTCCTTACGTGCATCACTGACCTGTCTCTGTAAAGAGTCCACCTGCATAGGCTCAGGTTCAGGTTCTCGTATAATCCTGCTCAAGGACTCCTTAGCTGGAGAGGGAGGAAATAAATGATTAGTGCGCTTTATCTCCGACCATCTCTCCTGTCTGCGTTCAGTTCAATCTGAATACAGTAGTTGATAAAATCTCCTAATGCTGTAGGTGGGTCGGCACGAGCGAGTTCGTCCTTAATCACAGAGGATAATCCTTTCCGGAAAACTGACTTTTTAGCGGAGCTATCCCAAGTGGTGTCGAGGGCCCATCTCCGGAATTCCAAAGCATACTCCGCTACCGAGCGCTTTCCTTGGCTTAAAGTTAACATGGCTGATTCCGCTGTAGCACCGCGGTTTGGATCATCGAATACCTGCCTCATAGCTGAAATGAAAGCATCAAGATTATTTAGACAGTCATCGTCAGTCTCAATTAGGGGGTTTGCCCATGTGAGCGCTTTGTTGGAGAGTAGCATAATTATGGTCAATACTTTAGATCGTTCAGTAAGGAACTGTGGCGCATGAGCCGCAAAGAACAGTTTGCATTGATTAATGAATCCCCTGAATTTTTCCCGTTCACCGCCAAAGCGGAATGGTGGTAGCTTGGGGATTCCAATAACCGGGGTTGAAGTTGGGGTGTGGACTCGTCCCTCCAGAACCTCAATCCGGGTTCGTAAGTCCTGCGTGGTTTGTCCGAACACCTGCAGATTATGATCACCGCGATCCCGCAGGCTTGCAAAGCTGGCCTTCAATGCCTGTAGGTCAGCAAGGATTGAATTCGTCACTTCGCACAGATGTTTAACGGGGTCCTCCATATTCCCAGAAGCTGTACGGCAGAGAGGCTGGAAAGGAAGAAAAGGAGCACAATAGTGTTTACCTGTGGTAACACTCCTGACTTAAAAGAAGGGAATGTGCTCACCTGGAAAGGTTGTGAGAAGCCACAACCACTATCATCACATATATCGATATCTCGGATCCACGGTCTGCAGCGGCTCCTCAATGGCAAAGATCCAGAAATCTCTATGCAGGTGGCAGCAGATGCAGCACTGTCCCAGACCCAGCAGACTCTATTATGGCTCCTGAATCTGTCATATATGATACAGTCTATATAGAGTCTAATGCATGGGTATAATGAGACACATGAGACATACGCTTCTTAAGCAGCTCTTGTATTGCTTCATACAAGTTAGTGCATCAACAGGATAACAAATGTAGTTGCAGAGTGCAAGGCAAACAACCAAGGACATCAGAGCATTAAAGCATAGCACAAGTCATTCAGTCTATTACTTTCCTGTCAGATGTTGTTTTCAAACAGGAAGATTCTGTGTCCACAAATAATTCCAGGCAGAGTGGATCCAGGCTTCAGAGAGCAAGACACAAACTGGTTTCAGACCTGATTCAGGAGCACAGGTAAATCATCTGAAACTGATTAAAAGGGCAATTGGCAAGGAACAGGGCAGGGACATGAAAGCTGAGGACTCCATCTTGTTTGAGGGCAAAAGTCAATGCACAGGACAGGAAACAAGATGGCCGACGACAAGCTGAGGACTCCATCTTGTTTGAGGGCAAAAGTCAATGCACATGACAGGAAACAAGATGGCCGACAAAATACACTAAATGCAAACATAACAACAGATATAGCAAAAAAGACTGAAAACCTTACACCTGGATACGTTAATTTTTTAACCATTCCATTGTAGATTTTGCTTTATGTTTGGGATAATAATAATAATAAAGCTTTATTTATATAGCGCCAACATATTCCGCAGCGCTTTACAATGTAGGGTTAGAGTACAGAAAATATAATACAGTAAGCAATTACAGTAGAGAACAAATACAGTACAATAATTGGATACAAAACAATAGGCATAGAATCAGTGTAAAAAAGAAAATACAATAAATAAGGCAAGAAATGAAGGTGACCCTGCTCAAAAGAGCTTACAATCTACAACGGGATAGGGGTTGCGCAAGGTACAGGGGCTTATTGCACTGATGGTCCAGGCATCTTGAGGAAATGGGGCATAGAACTAAGCTTACATGGATGGTCATTATACAATCTGTGTAGACCTTTTTTGGTTTGGTGGAGTTTATAGAAGAGTAATGTCCAGAGGGATAGCCCATTCACTGTCTACAGTACAAAGGACTTCTATTAGGGAGTATGATAGGCCGCCTTAAAAAGATGCGTTTTTAGGGATCGTCTGAAGCCATGCAAGTTGTGGATAGTCCTGATTTCTTGGGGTAAAGCATTCCAGAGGTTTGGTGCAGCTCTGGAGAAGTCTTGGAGCCGGGAGTGGGAGGATCGGATTAGTACAGATGTCAGTCGAAGGTCATTTGAGGAACGTAGAGAACGGGTGGGGTGATAGACAGAGATGAGGGAGGAGATATAGGGGGGTGCTGCACTGTGAAGAGCATTGTCTTGTTAGAAGATAAATCTCCGTCCCAGTCTCACATCTTTTGCAGACTCCAGAATGGTCCTGTATTTGGCTCTATCCATCTTCCTATCAATTTTAACCATCTTCCCTGTCCCTGCTGAAGAAAAGCAGGCCCAAACCATGATGCTGCCACCACCATGTTTGACAGTGGGGATGGTGTTTTGAGGGTGATGAGCTGTGTTGCTTTGACGGCAAACATATCGTTTTGCATTATGGCCAAAAAGTTCAATTTTGGTTTCATCTGACCGGAGCACCTTATTCCACATGTTTGGTGTGTCTCCCAGGTGGCTTGTGGTAAACTTCAAACGAGACTTTTTATGGGTATCTTTGAGAAATGGCTTTCTTCTTGCCACTCTTCCATAAAGGCCAGATTTGTGCAGTGTACGACTGATTGTTGTCCTATGGACAGACTCTCTCACCTCAGCTGTAAATCTCTGCAGTTCATCCAGAGTGATCATGGGCCTTTTGGCTGCATCTCTGATCAGTCTTCTCCTTGTTCGAGATGAAAGTATAGAGGGACGGCCGTGTCTTGGTAGCTTTGCAGTGGTCTGATATTCCTTCCATTTCAATATGATCGCTTGCACAGTGCTCCTTGAGATGTTTAAAACTTGGGAAATCTTTTTGTATCCAAATCCGGCATTAAACTTCACCACAACAGTATCTCGGACCTGCCTGGTGTGTTCCTTGGTCTTCATGATGCTCACTGCACTTGAAACAGAACCCTGAGACTATCACAGAGCAGGTGCATTTATACGGAGACTTGATTACACACAGGTGGATTCTATTTATCATTACCAGTCGTTTAGGACAACATTGGATCATTCAGAGATCCTCAATGAACTTCTGAAGTGAGTTTGCTGCAGTGAAAGTAAAAGGACTGAATAATATTGCACGCCTCACTTTTCAGTTTTTTATTTGTTAAAAAATTTTTAAATATGCAATAAATTTCATTCCACTTCACGATTGTGTCCCACTTGTTGATTCTTCACAAAAAAATTAGAATTTGTCTTTTTATGTTTGAAGCCTGAAATGTGGCAAATGGTTGAAAAGTTCAAAGGGGCCGAATACTTTCACAACGCACTGTATATATGTTATGTCTATGACGTGACATGGCTCATCATGTCATACACAGACATATATACATATATGCACATGTGGCGGGTCACGTCATATATACACACACATATATACATACACATGCAGCTTGTCATATCATACACACATATATACACACACGGCGGGTCACGTTGTATATACACTATGTGAGGTAGCAGCGTTAGTTAAGCATGACGAGAGGCAGTGACCCAGGCTCTTACTCACACCACACACAGTTTATTTGCCAGTCCAGGTAATTACAGACCTCAGGGTTCTGAGACGCAGCCGGTACAGTCCTGTACACACTTGTATAAGTCCAAGAAACCAAGACTACACGGCTGGACTGTGTATTCCTTCACACAGCCCCTGTCTCACAGCTCCTGCTGCTCTGCCTCTTTGGCTTCAACTGAGACCACACCCTGTGTTGCAGTCCAGTTTAAACACATGCCTGGACATGGGGATCCTCAAAGACCCGGAGTGGAGGGGATCTTGTAGGTATATGGGGAGACACATAACGGCCATCATATATCACCCCGGTCACTGCCTCACAGCATATACACTCTCAGTGGGTCACGTCATATACACACACATACACACGCGCAATGGGTCACATGATGCGGTGGTGACATACACACATATATACACTTGGTGCGCCACGTGATGCAGCAGGTCCACATATATCCACACGCGTCTGGTCACGTGACACGGTGAGGACACACATATACACACACACGGCGGATGACGTGATGCAGTGGGTCAACATATATTTAATATATATACACATACACAAATGTGGCGGAACACATGACGTGGCGGGGACACGCATTCACACTTGCGCCACTGCCATCCTTAAGCACTCGGGTATACAAGGATTGCGGCGGCGTGACGCATCACACACCCCTTCCCCCGAAAGATTACGGTAATTAAAGGGTTACATCGGAGGGGAACTTGGTGGGATAACGAGGTGTCTCTATCTACTTTGTATGCAATAAAGGATTTCTGTGTGTGTCTTTTTTTCTTCTTTACTGAAAGTATTGCTAATGGCCGGCTGTCATACTAATGTCTGACATCAGCAATAGGGCTTGATATTAGCTGCTAAACAAAGCGGACATCAACCCTTTTATTACCCAGTCTGTACCGCTACATGGCAGCTGGTAGAGCGTGGTAACCGCCAGTTTTGGCGTCGCTCATGGAGGTGCCAATTCTGTGGCGGCTCCTGGCTGCAGTTTTCATCATGGGGGGCCCAGAATGCTTGGGCATTACCACGCTAAGAATTCTAGCCCTCCAGCTGTCTGGGTTACCTTGGCTAGCAATTGAAAATATGGCGCAACTCACGCCAATTTTTTTTTTTATTATTTATTTATAAATAGTTGAAAAAAAATTTGGGTCCCCTGTATTTTTCATTGCCAGCGAAGTTAGCACCAGGCAGCGGGGGTTAGCAGCCAGTAGCTTCTTGGTTTACTTGTGCTGGCAATAGAAAATACAGCGAGGCCCTAATAATTTTTTACCAGGAAATTAAACACTTTATTAATAAAAATAAACGCAGAAACAGGTTTAAGTTAAAATATATTTATTTACATACATTACAAACAGGAAGGAGCGTGCACAGGAGGGAGACAGCACAATGAAGAGAGCACATGAGAACAGAAAGCACACTGGGGAGAGCGAGAGCACACTAGGGGGGTAGAGCACACATATGGAGACAACTCGAAGAGAGAGCACACGAGGCCAGAGTGCACAGGGAAAAGACAGCTCAAAGGAAATGGCACAAGAGGGGAGAGACAACAGGTGGGGGAGGAGAGATGGCCAGCAGAGCCCACCCCCAGCGTGACGTCACCGCCTTGTATATCTTTCTTTTTATTGTTAGTTTATTAAGTATTTTTCAGTTTCATATTCTAAAATATGTCAACAGATCCATTTTCATGTCCATTTTGTTAGGTTGTAAAGTGTCTAATTTTATAACTAGGTAATCTCTTTATCTTTCCAGTATGACAGATTCCTCATACAACACTTTCCGCCTTTGGGTCATCGTGATTTTATGTCTCCTCCGCCTCTCTTTGACCCGCTTCCATTTACAAGCATATCTCGGTTTAGCTCATTCTTGGGTTGAGCAAATGAAAAGAGAAGCTGGACGGATATCAATGTTGGAGATTCAGCGTAAAGTAAGTAGCTAACATGAAGCAAGTAATAAGTGCATGGTAATTGTGTTGTAGTGATACCTAAGTAATCGAGACCTAATTTCCCAACACAAGCTATATTGGAGGTGTTGAATCAAAAGAGCTGTTTACACTATATGTTCGGCTTTATATCTACAACATATTCCTTAACATTCCTTAAGGATTTTACCTGCTAATGCAATAGGAGAACTTTATTAAACTCATTTTAGTGTGTTTAATCATATCATGGATTTCATTCACTAAAGCATTACTATGGAGTGTGTAAAAGCAAAGTTTAATCCTGTCAAAGTGTGTACCCGGGGACTAGTCTGGGAGCTCTGTCATCCACAGTTCACTGATATGGCACACTCAGCTTCGTGACTAACAAAGCAGTGTTGTCAATAAGGAGAAGTCTTCCCTCATCTTACTCCCCCCTATAGCTGATTTGTCAATGAGACCACTCTGGCTACATATTAGTGAAGCTCAAGGATTGTTTTTACATACTCCGCAGTGACATTTTAGTAAAATAAATGCATGATTATACACTTAAAACAAGCCTGATAATGTTCTCCCATTACATCACCAGGGTGAATCCTTTTCACAGTTTTCCCTTTAACCCCTTCGTGACCCAGCCTATTTTGACCCTAATGACCTTGGCATTTTTGTAAATTCTGACCAGTGTCCGTTTATGAGATAACTCTGGAATGCTTCTATGGATCCTAGCGATTCTGAGATTGTTTTTTGTGACATATTGGGCTTCATGTTAGTATTAAATTTAGGTCGATAATTTTTGCGTTTATTAGTGAAAAAATCTAAAATTTTACAAAACCATTTTTTTAGTGACCAAATCACATTTGAAGTCTCTTTGAGGGGTGTACAGAAAACACCCAAAAGTGACACCATTCCAAAAACTGCAGCCCTCAAGCTACTCAAAACTACATTCAAGAAAATGATTAACCCTTCAGGTGCTTCACAGGAACTAAAGCAATGTGGAAGGAAAAATGCACATTTAAATTTTTCTAACAAAAAAGTTCTTTTGCCTCAATTCCTTCATTTTCACATGGGCAACAGGATAAAATGGATCCTAAAATTTGTTGGGCAATTTCTCCTGAGTACACCGATGCCTCATATGTGGTCATAATCCACTGTTTGGGCGCACTGCAGGGCTCAGAAGGGAAGGAGCGCAGTTTGACTTTTGGAGCTAATTTTCCATTCAAAAAGTGAAATGGCGCTCCTTCACTTCTGAACCCTGCCGTGCGCCCAAACAGTGGTTTATGACCACATATGAGGTATCTGTGTACTCAGGAGAAATTGCCCAACAAATTTTAGGATGCATTTTATCCTGTTTCCCATGTGAAAATGAAAACAATTAGGCTAAAATAAAATTTTTGTGAAAACAAAAGTACTTTTTCATTTTTACTGATCAATTTGTGAAACATCTGAGTGTTCAAAGTGCTCATCACCCATCTAGATAAGTTGCCTGGGGGGGGTCTAGTTTCCAAAATGGGGTCACTTGTGGGGGAGCTCCAATGTTTAGGCACACAGGGGCTCTCCAAACGCGACATAGTGTCCGCTAACATTTTGAGATAATTTTCCATTCAACTTGTTAGCGGACACCATGTCGCGTACGGAGAGCCCCTGTGTGCCTAAACATAGGAGCTCCCCCACAAGTGACCCCATTTTGGAAACTAGACACCCCCCAAGAAACTTATCTAGATGCATAGTGAGCACTTTGAACCCCAGGTGGTTCACAAATTGATCCGTAAATATGAAAAAGTACTTTTATTCCCACAAATATTTTCTTTTTTCATTTTTACGGATCAATTTGTGAAGCACCTGGGGATTCAAAGTGCTCACTATGCATCTAGATAATGGCGCCTCAAATGAATGCACTATTTTCTGCGGTGGCTGTGGGTTGCAATCTGCAGTGTGGGGCTCCATAACCTTTGGATCTCTCCACGCTGAGGATTCCAGCCCCCCAGCTGCCTCGTTGTACCTGGCTGGCAACCAAAAATACAGCGAAGCCCTTTTTTTTAATTTATAACTAGAACTAATTCTAGGGGGAAAAAAATGACGTGGGGCTCCACCATATTTTTGGCCCATCCAGATACAACTTGGCAGCTGGGGGCTGGATCCTCAGCATGGAGAGGCCCAAGCGTTCTGGGCCCCACATGCTGCAAATTGAAGCCCGCAGCCACCCCAGAAAATATTGCATTCATTGAAGCGCCATTTTCTGGCGCTGTACCCAGGCTCTTCCAGTTGCCCTGGTGCCTGTGGCAAACTGGGTAATAAAGGGGTTAATGCCAGCTTTTTTATTGGAAGCTCGCACGAAGCCCGAGATTCATAATGTAGGGCCAATGTTGGACCCGGCCACTAGGAATCTCTAGTAAATAGTCAAAAAATACACCACAAAGAGAAAAAGTTTTGTATGTGAAAAAAGAAAACACAAACAACATTCGGACTCCGTCTTTATTATAAAGATCCGACGTAGTCCACAACGAAGGTCCCATGACGCTCGATCGCCTCTGCTACATCCGGAGATTGCAGCAAGGGATCAAGTGTCCTCTTCCTACAGTCTCTGTTCAGAGTTATGGTGCACTGTATGGCAATGATCTGTCATACAGTGCACCATGACTATGATCCCAGAGACTACAACAAGACGACACTTGATCCCTTGTTGCACCCATCCATCCACCCATCCATATACGCATGCACCCATCCATCCATGCACACATCCATCCACGCACGCACACATCCATGCACACATCCATCCATGCACACACACATCCATCCATCCACCCATGCATGCACCCATCCATCCATTCATACTTGCCTCACTCATAATCCACCGGTGAGGAGGAGGAGCCTGGGAGAGGAGGAGAGGCCCACACCAGGGCAGAGGAGGCTGACCTTTTGGGTACACCGGCAGGTGCAGCCCGCCGGGAGAGGTGAGGTGGGGGGGGGTGGAAAGAACACAGGCCTGGACAGGGGGAGCTGGATGTGGGGGGCTGGACAGGTGGGGGGCGGAGATGAGCAGCACAGGAGGGGGCTGATGAGGCTGACCAGCGGGTGCAGCCTGCCGGCAGATAGATAATAGGAGAGGGGGCGGATGGGAGGGACGGGGGGGCCCTGATGAGCCCTGGAGCTTGAGGGGGCTGAGGAGGGGGAGGGCACCCGCCGACCCACCCCTTCAGATCTGATTGCATAGCTCCAATCAAATCTGGAGGGGAGAATCGCTCTGATCGGCAGATTCACTTTCAACTGCCAATCAGAGCGACTTTAGCCACAGGGGGGCTAAGCCACCCCCCTGGGCTAAAGTATAGGTCCTTGCGATCCTGCAGCTCTAGTGACTTGTCGCTGAATCGGTCACCGGAGCTGCAGGACCGCAAACAAGCCATGACGTTATAGAGACGTCATGGGTCGGGAAGTCACCAACTTCCATGACGGCTCCATAGCGTCATAGGTCAGGAAGGGGTTAAATGTTGCATAATCTTTCAGAAACATATTACTATGTGGCCAGAAGGTAAAGCCCATAGGACAGATCTGTTCCACTGTACACAAACACCAATTTCAAACAGCCGTAAAGAGTAAATTACATTTATTCAGGTATGTATTTAGTGTTGTACTTGCACTATTTTTGTCATAACAATATTGAAAAGTACCCCAATTGACATCTTGAAAAATTAATGATGTCTGACCTATTTGTTTTTCTTTTTTTATTCTCTTGCAGATTTCCCGCATTTTTTGTTACGTTACTGTAGTGGGTCTGCAGTACTTGGCACCGATCATTTTTACCCTTCATTGTGTTTTCTTGCTGAAATCAATGGGTACGTATTATTGTAAATAATATAGGCAGAGAGAATCCAGGCACTGGTCTGCCTGTTATCTGGGCTGATAACCACACAGGCTGTGGGCTGCGACCGGTTAAACTGGTGTTGCTCAGCTCAAGCATACAGTTGTGGCCAAAAGTATTGAAACCCTGCAATTCTGTCAGATAATTCTCAGTTTCTTCCTGAAAATGATTGCAATCACAAATTCTTTGGTATTATTATCTTCATTTAATTTGTCTTCAATGAAAAAACACAAAAAGAATTGTCCTAAAGCCAAATTGGATCTAATTCCACACCAAACATAAAAAATGGGTGGACAAAAGTATTGGCACTGTTAAACAAATTAGAGAAGCATCACATGATTTTTCTAATTAACAGCACCTGTAACTTACCTGTGGCACCTAACAGGTGTTGGCAATAACTAAATCACACTTGCCGCCAGCTGACATGGATTAAAGTTGAAAGAAAAAGGGGGAAGGGGAACAAGAGGCGCAATAGTGCCTTATCACTTAGACACTTATAGTACGGTGGTATAAAGGAACCACTCACCTATTTCAGTTGTGCGACCCACAACTGGTATGTAGACATGTAGTGTTTTATCCGGATGGCTGCTGCTGGACTCCCACCGACCACTTGCACGTGGAATCACACAGTAAAAAATGGGAAAGGAAACGGTGTTCACCAGTCCGCGCTGCCAGGATCCACTTATTCCAGGGAAGAAACTCACGATCAGATGTGATATGATCAAAACCTTTTATTGCATCCAACGCGTCTCAACGCCTTTCCTGGCGTCTTCCTCAGGGATATTCCCTGAGGAAGACGCCAGGAAAGGCGTTGAAACGCGTTGGATGCAATAAAAGGTTTTGATCATATCACATCTGATCGTGAGTTTCTTCCCTGGAATAAGTGGATCCTGGCAGCGCGGACTGGTGAACACCGTTTCCTTTCCCATTTTTTACTATGGATTAAAGTTGACTCAACCTCTGTCCTGTGTCCTTGTGTGTACCACATTGAGCATGGAGAAAAGAAAGAAGACCAAAGAACTGTCTGAGGACTTGAGAAACCAAATTGTGAGGAAGCATGAGCAATCTCACTGAGTATTATTTGACAGAATTGCAGGGTTTCAATACTTTTGGCCACAACTGTAAGTCCATCAATTTATATAAAGAGAAGGAGCGTCACTCACCAGACGTTGCTGTGGCTCTTTTATTCCATCACAGAGTTACAATTGCAGGGAGGGAGAGGGTGCAGAGTCGGACAACGGCTAACCATTTGGCGCTGTTATCGCTTCAGCGGCACCCGTTGAAGCGATAACAGCGCAAAACGGTTAGCCGTTGTCCTACTCTGCACCCTCTCCCTCCCTGCAATTGTAACCCTGTTATGTTATGGAATAAAAGAGCCACAGCAACCTCTGGTGAGTGCCGCTCCTTCTCTTTATATAATTGTAAATAATCTATATCCCCAATATAAAAACATATCTAACATACAATGCCAATTTGTGGGGGAGGCAGTCTGGTGGGAGACCCATCCAGGATGTGTATTTCAGTGGAGATATTGACCACAGTGCCCAGCCAAAGTTATCAGTGAGTGTTGCTATATCACTAAAGGGCACTACGTGCCAATTTGTGATCTATTTATGCAGCACAATACATGAGCTAGTACATTGCTCACCAGGTGAGGGGAGTCACTTCTACTGTACTCTGTACTGCCTAGTAGTCTGAAAAAGAATTATGAGGATATGCTTTGACCTAGACAGCTTGCCTTGCCTAAAATAAGATAGACTATACACACAATGGCTGATCCGATCTTTCATAACCTCCCTATTTATATCCATTTTCTTGATGATGACAACACAACTACACTAATAATGTAATACAAATGCAAAACAATGTTATTTGTTCAATGGGTGTGATAAAAACATATACACACCCCTTTTTAAGCTGCACCCCTAAAAGTGGTTGATATATCTTTGATGTCTATACAGAGATAAACAGATTTGGTATATACACACCTGGTCAAAATTGTTGGAGCCCCCTGTTTAAAGAAAGAAAAGCCAAAAATGGTCACAGAAATAACTTTAATCTGACAAAAGTAAAAATAAAAAATCTATGTAAATGAACAGTTGAAAGTCAGACATTGCTTTTCATCCCTGCTTCCACAGAATTTTTTTTTTTTTAATTAAACTCATGAAATAGGCCTGGATTGAAATGATGGTACCCCTGAAAATAATGTGACAAAAGAGACCTGTTAAATCAAGGTGTGTCTACTAATTAGCATCACAGGTGTCTACAATTTTGTAATCAGTCAGTGGGCCTGTATATAGGGCTACAGATACTCACTGTGCTGTTTGGTGACATGGTGTGTACCACACTTAACATGGACCAGAGGAAGCAAAGGAAAGAGTTGTCTCAAGAGATTAGGAAGACAATTATAGACAAGCATGTTAAAGGTAAAGGTATAAGGTATAAGATAATTTCCAAGCAGCTTGATGTTCCTGTGACTACAGTTGCACATATTATTTAAAAATGTAAGATCCATGGGTCTGTAGCCAACCTCCCTGAACGTGGCCTCAGGAGGAACATTGATGACAAATCAAGGAGACGGATAATACGAATGGTAACAAAAAAGCCCAGAAAAACTTTTAAAAGAGATTAGAGGTGAACTTCAAGCTCAAGGAGCATCAGTGTCATATCGCACCATCTGTCGTTGTTTGAGCCAAAGTGGAGTTCATGACTGAAAATAAGGAAACAAAAGCGCAAAAGGGTCTTATCCTCTTTTTTGAAAAAACAGAAATTGCAAAAGTAACTGCTCGCCTAGTTTGGTTGTGGGACCCACAACCAGTATATGCATATAGTATAGCTGCCACCGGATCCACACTCCATGGTATCTCTGTGGCGGTTAATATAAATCCAAATGGATGGTGCTCTTCCATCTGCGCAAGCTGTAAGTGGAAAAGGACCACAGGAGATCAAAGGCTAATGGTGCTTTAAAGATTCAACATTTTTCAGAGTGTGTCCCCGCTCCATCAGGAATGCAACCATCAAAGTGGACTTCATGGGAGACAACCAAGGAGGACACCATTGTTGAAAGAAATCATAAAAAAGCCAGACTGGAATTTGCCAAACTACACAATGACAAGTCACATAGCTTCTGGGAGAATGTCCTATGGACAGATTAAGACAAAAATTTAACTTTTTGGCAAGGCACATCAGCTCTATGTTCACAGACGGAAAAATAAATCATTTCAAGAAAAGAACACTGTCCCTACTGGGAAACATGGAGGAGGCCCTGTTATGTTCTGAGGCTGCTTTACTGCATCTGGCACAAGATGTCTAGAATCTGTTCAGAGTACAATGAAATCTCAGGACTATCAAAGGATTCCAGAGAGAAATGTGCTGCCCAGTGTCAGTAAGCTTGGTCTCAGTCGCAGATCATGGGTCTTGCAACAGGATAATGACACAAAACACACAGCTAAAAACACCCAAGAATGGCTGAGAGGAAAACATTGCATTATTCTGACTTAAATCCTATTGAGCATCTTTGGAAAGCGCTGAAACATACTGTCTGTTATAGGCAACCTTCAGACAACTGGAGCAGTTTGCTCTGGAGGAGTGGGCCAAAATATCTGTCGAGAGGTGCAGAAGACTCATTGACAGTTATAGGAATCGTTTGATTGCAGTGATTGCCTCAAAAGATTGTTCAAGAAAATATTAAGCTAAGGGTACCATCATTTCTGTCCAGGCATATTTCATGAGTTTAATTTTTTTTTTTTTTTAATTTCTGTGGAAGCAGGGTTGAAAAGCAATGTCTTGTTTTCATTTGTTCATTTTTATAGATTTTTTTTTTATTATTACTTTTGTCAGATTCAAATTATTTTTCTGACCATTGTGGGTTTTTCTTTAATTAAATGAGGGGCTCCAACAATTTTGACCATGTGTACCTAGAGATTCGTATAAAATTTCAAAGTCAGAATTTCACTCTCTACGGGGCCTTTCACACTTGCGTTTTTTTCCTGATTTGGAAGATCAGGAAAACACCTGATTCTTACAGGATTCATTTTTTTTTACCCATTCTCTTTAATGATCTCAGGAGAAAACATGAAGCAACAAGATTCTACCTGACAAAATTAAAGTGAATGGGCAAAATACTGTAACAATCGGGTTTTACCTGATCTTCCAAATCAGGAAAAAAACGCAAGTGTGAAAGGCCCCTATCTGTGTAGGCATCTGTGGTTATTCCCTATAGATCCTTCCTATGCGGGTTCTGGAGTTGGTCTGTGAGGTCCACTACCTTACAGGAGTCAAAGGTCCTAAAGGATTCTCATGACACGTTACCTTATAAATGATTACTTTGTGAGGTGTGGAGTGCTGTCTGGTCCTTGACAGCCTCATAAAGTAAATCTCTCCTCGTAACTGCTAAAAGTAACTAAATTTTTGTGCAACTGTGAGGTGCTCCAAAATTTTGCAATTTTTCAGAATTCTGACAAAATTGCTTTGATGGATTGTGACTTAAATTGTCTATCAAGCCCAACAACGTTAGCATAATTTCGTGTGTGGAAAATTATGTGAATTGGGTATTGAAAAGTCTCTATTACGTTTTATGTGTAATAACTATCTGTATGTTTCCAGGTGATTATTCTTGGGGTCTGTACCCAGAAACCGTTGGCTTTACCCCTGCAGTAGAGTTCTCTGCTACACCACCCGTTACATCTTCCGAAGAAGAGGAAGACGCTGAGGATGTACAGATTGCCGTTGATCAGATTATAGGGGCACTGAGTGCTTTCCGAACCATCTTCTCTTCAATTTTCTTCCGTGGTCTATTTGGCTTTTTGACATGGTGGGTGTCAGTGTGCCAGATTGTTACTTGCCTGTTAGGTCTCTACTTCCATCAGTACTTAGGAGCCTCTTAGAGTACTTAGATTGTGGAAAAAATAACTTGGGATTCCAAAAACTCGACTAGGATTTTGGGCAGGTGCACATTACTTTCTAAATGGCAACATCCCTTTAGGGATCTACAGCACATATGCAGTGAAAACGCATAGGTAACCTTAATGGCAAAAAAAGACTGAAATCAATGAAAATCAAATTCATGGCATGTGCAAGAAAGGATCATAAATAAACACAGCAGCATGGGCCGGAATGTAGTTTTCAGACAAATGAGTAGCCCACTGTAATGCTAATTGGACTGACCTTGAGTTTTTGTTTTGTCATGGTTTTTTTCTGAGCAGATTTTATTTAGTATGTTTGGCACATATCACTGTAGTAAATTGGTCATCATGACTAGATTGCAACATTTTTACTTTATATGTAATAAAAAAAACGTATATCCAAAATCTTGATTCTTTTTTTCATTGACAATGCAATGATACTGCAAGTATGACATTTAATGTATCAGGGACCGGTAGTTGGTGAGCGTTACTGCCAAGAATTAGTGGGCATGAGCGACCGCCTTACTGGGCGTGCCATCACTGGCCTGTCGATAAACAAGAGACAGAATAATTTGTATATTTATTGTTCATCACAGAGTTCTGAAACAAAATCTTTATATATTCATTGCGGGAATATTTGCAGTATCAACTGAAGTGGGTGTAACCCACCCCAGTTATTGGGTGTGGGCATGGCCTAGTTGTGGGCAGACTATTGAATTTCCATGCGCTTTACATTGTTTCTTTCATGTACATTTTCATGCTGAGTGAAATCTGTAAAGATTACCTGATTGTGATTACATACCTGCAACAAAGAAGATTTTAATTCAAATGTCTATTGCTTTCCATGTCAACGAGCATTTTCTTTACTTAGACAAGGTAGAATATTGAGTGGAGATTTGTTGAGATGGGCTGAATGGTGTTCCAAAAAGTGAATTTTAAAAGATGGTTTTATTGAAGGTGCTAAATTATCACCGACTAAATTTTTGTTTATGTGTGAATACTGGATGATTGATACATCTTTGGAACATCTAAATACAGCTACTCCTACTGATGTTGAGTACTGTAAGTTTTTCCACAACTTATGCTCCTGGAAATTACTCCAAAATCCAATTGGAGAAGGTGGTGCTGGCAGAATGGTTCAGATTGATGAGTCACTTGTGGTCAATACCGAATATTTCCATGGCAGAAATATACAAATGCAGGATAATACTTTCGTGGTAGAAATGTACAAATGCAGGATATATCAATTTTTGACACATTATGTAACAGAAAAGACTATCACATTTGTGAAAAAGTGTGACACTGCTTTTTGCTTCCCATTATTAAGCAAATTGTTGCCCCAGGATCTCGGATGATTCCTGTCCATTGGGCAGCTCACAACAACATAACTTGTGAAATACCGTAGTTACTTGCATCGAACCTTCAATCATTGTCGAAACTGTTGATCCTTACACTGGAGTCCACACTACCAACATTGAAAATTACTGCAATCATTCAAAGTCAATGTTCAAATGTATGAATAAGATTGAAAAATATATGATACCCAACTACTTAGACGAGTTCATGTGGCATGGGCACTTTGGCAACACCTATAATCTTGTTATCATGAATCTCTTGCTACATATTGCTGAAATGGTAAGCACATTACTTTTCCATTTTTTTTTTACCCTATGCTGGTATTCTGTAATATACAATGAATATAGAAATATTTCATTATTCTGTATTTTCAGCACTCTGTGATATACAGTAAACATAGAAATGATTCTGTCCCTATTTGTCGACAGGCCGATCCATGATAGCACACCCCCTAATGACGCTCACGCCCACTACCTCTGGTTGCTCGCTCACACCAGCGTCCGGTCCCCAACACCTCAAGTATGCCCGTTAAATTGTATTGAACTATTCACACTTCACATATGTTATTTTTGTGTTTTCTTGCTGAACAGCAGTCACATTGGATATATGTCTGGTGAATTTGCAGACAAACTGATACCATTTAGGTGAATGGGTCTCCAATAATAAATAATTGCGTCCGTTTGTGGCTGTTTTTAAGTTGCTGTCTGTCTTTTGTTGATGTTGTGCTAGGACATGCTTGGTATACTTCATTTTAATTTAACAAACACTGATGACCACAAATAAAAATGGGTTGTGTGAATCCAACCCTTGTCCTTTACATTGAGTGCAAGTGGTGCAGCAGGAAGCTGGCATACAAGAACTGCACAGAAAGAAAGGCGGTTTCTTTGAATTTGATTATGATGTATGTTTTTAGATCTTTTATGACCAAATATAAAATTCTGTACAAATATTATATTTAGTACATAATTTTATGTTTCACTATTGTAGTATGGGTGTCACAAACAGGCTGTAAGGCAGACATTGTGCACTACACTTATCTGTATAACTGGCGACCTATACAAACCTTATCCATGTGCATTTGTAGACCAAGCAGCCATTCTCCATAAATGGTAGGTGTGTGTGAGTGGCTGTTTATTATTTTTCCAAAATATTGATTAATCTTTATATAGCACCAACATATTCTGCTGCACTGTACAATTCAGAGGTTCATATACAAAACAGTTAAAAGTAACAATTATAAAAAAAAACAATAAAGCAAAATGATGGTCCTACTCATAAGAGCTTACCCACACCTCATTGTCTATTGTAACACAAAGTACAGGTGCTTATTTACAATGATGGTCCAGCCAACTTGAGGAAATGGGGAATAGATAAGGGCTGCATGAGTGGTCACCAGCCAATCTTTATAAAGCTTTTGAGTCTGGCAGAGTGAATAGGCTATGTCTCAATGACTTCGACTAATGGCCACTTTACACGTGGCTACATTTCTAGCTTATCCACAGGTAACTTACTGGCTGCAGTGAAATCATGGAGACATGGTTCTATCTTGTTGCTGTGTACAAATGGAATAATGTCTCCATGATTTCACTGCAGCCAGTAAGTTACCTGTGGATAAGCCAGAAATGTAGCCGAGTGTAAAGTGGCCATAAGGGATGAAAGAAAGATCAGTGTCAAACATAACACCCAGACAGTGAGCCTGCTGCCTAGGCGTTATAGTGTTGCCACACACTGAGAGGGAGATGTGAGATTTAGGGATGTTAGTGGAGGGCAGGAGCAAAAGTCGTTCAGTTTTGGAAAGGTTGAGTTTTAGATAGAGCACAGATATAATATTGGAAACTGTGGTTAGTCAGTGTTGTTCTTTAGTACTGTCAGGGAAAGAAGTGTATAGCTGTGTGTCCTCAGCATAAAGATGGTATTAAAAGCCAAATTTACCGTTGGTCTGTCTAATCGGGGCCGTGTAAATAGAAGAGAAAAGGGCCAAGGACTGAAATTTGAGGGACTCCAATAGTGAGAGGAAGAGGAGAAGTGGAGCCAGCAAACGATACACTGAAATAGCGGTCAGAAAGATAGGAAGAGAACCAGGAAAGAGCGGTGTCCTTTGTGCCGATAGAGTGCAGGATCGCAAGTAGGAGATGGTGGTCAACAGTGTCAAAAGCTGCAGATGGGTCAAGAAGAATAAGTAGAGAGTGTTTACCATTACGTTCTGTTGACAGGTGGTCATTGGACACTTTGATGAGGGCAGTTTTTGAAGAGTGTAGGGGGCGGAAACCAGACTGGAACGGATCTAGACGAGAGTGAGGTGGGAGTAGACCAGGCGCTCCAAAAGTTTAGAGATGAAGGGGAGATTGGAGACTGGCATGTAGTTATTTGTGCAGCATGGGTCAAGAGAAGTTTTCTTTATCATTACTCCATTATTAGAGTGTTTGAAGAGGGAGGGGAAGATGCAAGAGAGGGAGAGATTGATATATTTTATAACTGCACTGCTTCCACATTTATCATGTATTAGGCAGCCATCACCTGCCTCCAACTGCCCACAAAAAGCAAAGCTCCACCCATGATTTGTTAACCTGTTAAATGCCACTGTCAATCTGTGACAGAGGCATTTACAGCTTTCTGTCCTAACCGCCCTTTGGTGCCTCCATGAGTTGATAATCAGCAGCCAATGAATTGCTATACCAGCCGGGTGTCATGATCTCCGTCATGACATTAGTAATGGGCTGGCTTTCATAGGAGTAATGTATATGGGAGACTGGGAACTTTGTCTGATCGCTTGTGTTCTATATAGCAATCACAGGTTCAAGTACCTTAAGTAGAGGGGCGTGGCCTGCATCCTGATGTGAGGTGACTGGAATTTTGGAGCTCCTGTGCCTTATTATAAAGCGACTGGGGAATTAGCCTTTTTTAAGGCTATTTTTCCCAAAAAGCGTCTATACCAACTTCAAGAACACATGGGATGCGTTTTGCTCTTTTCAGAGGTAAAATCACTTCAGAATTCGCTTGGATCCAATGCTGAGCCTGGGATCCATGTTTAAACCCTGAGGAGACATTTTCATCTGGTTCCCTCTTTCCCTTGGCTACTTGTTGGAGGTGACTTATATTTACACTTTATACCATAATAACTTTATTTGGGACTACTATTCAATTGTTAATTGTCAGGTGACCCTGACTTTCCTCTGGATTATTTCTCCCTGACTGAAAGGCCAGACCTTCTGAATAACCATTGTTCCTGTCGCAACCATTTGTGTCATTGGACTGAATTTTATTCTGGTGTCCATTGTTTAATTTGATTTCTGGGTTCTTCCCAGATATGACAGAGATTATTTTCAGCTTATTTCTCTGATTCAGAGTTATATCTCTCTGACTGACAGAACAAGTCCTATGTGTATTACACATTCCTGTCATGACCATTTAGTCAGTAATTTGGTCATTATTATAATATTCTCCGTATAGTTTACTCTCTAATGTCCTTTCTGGGTGTATAGGATTTTTTTTTTTTTAATACCCTTATTTAATTGTGCTTTACTGCCTATAACCAGGAGAGGAACTATTTTATCATCACTATCTGAAGCTCTGGCGGAGTGATCTCCTGCCCTGAAGTAGTGCCAGCTGTCATTAACAGCTGTTGCTTATCTCTACTGTGTGTCTCTACTGCGGCACTGTGAACGGCGCTTTCAAAGGAAAATCAGGTGGTTAGACCTGCAGCGCTCTCAAGCTACATACCGTGGCGGAGTATGCAGCCTTTATCCCATCTGTAAAGCAGTTGTTCTATACAGCTCACAAGTGTTATTAGATCTGCACCACATTTAAGCACCTGGGATTTCTGCTGTTTGCAGTCTCCTAGGAGATCAATGCTGCAGTCTGGATTTCCTATTGGACAAGTATTTCTATATTACTTCTGGCTTCCTCATCGTGCTGAGAGGTGGTGTATAACAGATTATTCAAGCAAGTGAAGCCGCAGGGCTTCCTACGATCTCCAGCTACGCAGACTCAGGATCTGGATCCGTTTCTTCTTATTCTTTTTCTTCTTTTTTTAACTCTGTATTTTTCTTATTTCTTCTTCTTTCCTTTCCTCTCTCTTCTTTCCTGTCAGTCAATTAGCAATGTCTATGGAACTGTTACAGTGATTTTTGGACACTGACATTATTCATTTAATTCTTAAAATAATACTGTTTAGATATAAGTGTGAGCATAGTAACTTCTATATATCTGAATACTTGGAAACGGTATTAGACTCACATTGGGGTCAAGGCTGACAATTATTATATTATACTATACTTTACATATATAGTTTCTGTAGAGAAGACCTCTTTACATTGAATATTATTATTGTATTTTCTCTTACACAATGCCACCAAAATCTAAAAACAGTTCTAATGTTAAACATAAGCTCACTGATTCAGAATTGGATAATTGGATGGATCAAACTCCTCCATCGACTCAGGTTAATATAACATCAACATCAGTCATTAAAGAGTCTGGTCCTAGTCTGTCTAAAAGGAAAGAGATGGGGGTTCGAGTAAAGGTAAATCTCATCTTAATAATGACTTACAGGAGGATTCAGGTTCGGAGGATGATTCACCCGTATCTTCTAGTCCTGCGAAACGGAGGGCGAGAGGAGATTCCTCAGATCAGGAATTTTCATTTGATTATACAACAGGGCAGCCTTTAGATAAACAATTTTTTCACAATTTATTTAAAACTTATAATAGATCCCTTAAAGCTGATTTGGAGGATATTAAAACATCTATGGCACATATTGCATCACGATCAGAGAAACGGAAAGGGAGGTGGAAACCCTTATAGAAAACACTAGAGCCATGCAACTTGAACAGGACAAACTTAAAGAGGAGGTCAAATTTTTGCGTAACAAATGGATTGACAGAGAGGATAGAGATAGGAGAAGTAACTTAAAATTTCGTGGAATAGCTGAAACAATTAATAGTATAGATCTTATGTCCCATGTTCAAACCATAGTGAAGAAAACCTTACCTTCCTTACCAGAAGTGGAGTACTCTTTAGAGAGGGTCCACAGATTACCTAAACCTTCATTTATATCTGAAGAGAAACCCAGAGATGTCATTGCTAGATTTTCGTTTTATAGAACTAAGCAAAGACTTATGGAGTCGATTAGAGAAAATGGTTCACTTCCATCTCCATACAGAGATTTAAAAGTATTTATTGATTTATCTAAGGAAACGCTGAAAAGGAGGAGAGATTTTAAGCCTCTAACTGATGCTCTTAGAAGATCTGACATTTCTTATCGTTGGGTTCATCCTACTAATAATGTACTTTTCAAATTTAAGCAGAAGACCTTTACAATTTCTGATCTAGAAGATGGTTTGAAGATTTTCAGAGAATTAAATATTCCAACGACTCATATTGAGAAAGAGGTTTGAGGGGGTGATTTTAGTTTCTGGAAAACATTTTGTTGGTTCGCAATACACATGGAGCTCTAATTAGGGCCAAGATCGTTAGCCTTTGAGGGAGGATTTTTATATAGTCTCTCCTGTTAAGGGTTTTTTGTTTTTTTCTATTGCTATTTAGTTAATTGTTTATAAAGTTTATAATTTTTATTAAATAGGATTTGCCTTTATATGCTGACATGATTGTTTTATTTTTTGCATTCACTTGTGGCGTGATGGGAGTGGCCTACTTGGAGGTCTTGGGTTCTTATAGTCTGGTGAAAAGCGACCAATATCCAGGATGACAATAAATTTTTTATCTACCAATGTCAATGGTTTAAATTCACCTCAAAAGCGATATCTTTTGTGGAGGGACATACAGAGACACCATGCTGATGTTATTGGAGTACAAGAGACAAAATTTGCACTAGAGAAAATGCCTAAATTTACCCATAAATTATTCCCAACAGTGTTATTGTCATCCAATAAAGAGAAAAAGAAGGCAGGTGTGGCTTTGATTATTAAAAATTCAGTCATTTATGAGGAATTGAAAGTTATAGCTGACCCTGATGGACGATATTTATTAGTTACTTGTAAACTTAATAATGTCCTTTTCACTTTAGTTGCAGTTTATGCCCCAAATAAAGGCCAGATCAGTATTCTGAATAGACTCATTTCATTAATAAGGGATCACCAGAAGGGCTCACTTTTAATATTCGGTGATTTTAATGCTATTCCTAATCCTTTATTGGATTCATCAAATAAGGGGAGATCTGTTAATGTTACCCTGGATTCTTGGATTAATACTCAGGAACTTTATGATGCCTTTAGGTGTCTTAACACCTCCTCGATTGAGTATTCGTTCTATTCTAACTCTCACGGATCTTTTTCTAGAATAGATTTGGTCCTATCAGATATCTCTACTCTTCATAAAATTAAACAAGTTGTTATTCACCCTAGGGTTTGGACGGACCATTCTCCAGTTACATTTCAAGTCTTAAGTAACCATTTTCCAAACAAACCTTGGAGGGCTAATACTTTTCTGCTGAATCACCCAGAACATAGTCTTAAAATTAAATTAGATTTGGAAAATTATTTCAAAGAAAATGATGTTGATGGTATGTCTATTTCTACTTTGTGGCAAGCCCATAAGGCTGTGATTAGAGGGTCGTTAATACAATTAAATGCGAGAATTCATAGACAAAAATTTAAAAAGTCAGATGATATTATTAATCAAATTAACGATCTGGAACATTCTCAAGCCCTTAAGCCTTCATCTGAAACTCAGAAAAAGATTTTGGACCTTAGGGTGGAACTTAGGTCTATTGTCACTAATGAGTATGAAAAATTAATTTTACATTCTAAGTCAAACTTTTATCATCAAATGAACAAACCCTCTAAATTCCTTGCAAAAAGAATTAAATTGGAAAGATCTAAGACTAAAATTCTCCAAATTAAAGATAAAACCAACAAAATATTTAAGACTCCTAGGGACATATCGAGATTATTTGAGGAATTTTATAGAGATCTTTATAATCTCAAAGACAATATACTAGAACCTCAAATTACAAGTGATACAATTAAATCTTTTCTGGACTCCGTTGACCTTCCAGCAATATCGGAAGATGATATAGTTTACTTAAACTCCCCATATACTAGTAATGAAATGGTTGCTACTATCCATTCCCTTAAAAATAACAAGGCCCCGGGCCCTGATGGTATTCCTAATGAATACTATAAAACGTTTTCTTCAATATTAACCCCATATATCACAAAATGTATTAATTCTGTATCTGTAGGTTTGGACATACCAGAAGAAATGCAGGAAGCTACGATTTCTGTTATTTATAAAGAAAAGGGTGAAAGAGATTTAATTGCTAACTATAGATCCATTTCTCTCTTGAATTCAGATATAAAGATTTTAGCAAAGGCCTTAGCTACCAGACTTCAAAAGGTTATTCCCCACATTATTCATAGAGACCAGGTGGGTTTTATTGTGGATAGAGGGGCGGAGGATGCCACAAGACGAACAATTAATCTTCTGTCACATACAGAGAAAACAGGTATTCCAGCCCTTTATATTTCAATTGATGCTGAGAAGGCGTTTGACCGGGTCCAGTGGAGCTACTTATTCCATACTTTGGAAAAATTTGGTTTTCGGGGTACTGTTTTGAATCTCATTAGAGCATTTTATTCGAAACCGTCCGCAAGGGTGTTAAGTAATGGTCTCTTATCAGGAAGATTCCATCTTTCCAATGGTACAAGACAGGGGTGTCCCTTGTCCCCGTCTCTATTCGATCTTTTTATAGACCCTCTTGCTGAGAGGATCAGGATGGATGATGGGATAAGGGGCATTCCAATTAATGGGAGACAGTATAAAATCTCACTATTTGCAGATGACATATTACTATCGTTAACTGATCCACTGGGCTCGGTCAGGAAGCTCTTAGAAATTTTTCACCAGTTTGCTGGGGTATCTCTTTACAAAATTAATATGAGTAAAACACAAGTCCTTTGCCATAATTTGGATTCTGAGTTATTACAAATATTGAAGAGAGAAATTGGTTTTCAATGGCAATTGGATTCTATGTCATATTTAGGTATTAAATTAACGAAACCAATTCAAGATTGTGCTAATCAAAATGTTCTTGATATGTATAATATACTTCAAAAAGATTTATTACATCTGTCTAGGATGGAATTATCTTGGTTGGGAAGAATAAATTCCTATAAGATGTTTGAATTACCAAAACTCCTGTATATTTTTAGAACTGTACAAACCCCTATTAAAATACAATTATTACAAAAACTCCAAACGCAGTTACTTAACTTTATTTGGGGCAAAACTAAACCGAGGGTAGCAAGATCTATTTTGATAAAACATAGAAATAATGGAGGTTTAGGTATTCCCAACCTTTCTGCATATTATCAAGCCACTGTTGTTAAGTTGAGTCAGAAATTTTGGAGTTCTTTGGCTAAACCTACTTGGGTGGGTCTGGAGGAGTTGAATTTCCCTAATGCTAAATTTACTGACCTGGTGGTGGCTTATTTGTGTGACATTGCCAAGCGACTACCTAAGGAGGTCACTACTAGGATTACGATTCAAGTGTGGAGGAAATTTGCAGTTCTTTCTAGGAAAACATTTCCACCTGAAAGTATTGATTGGATGACAGTAGACATTCTGGGGGCATTTTCATCTAGACTTCATTTTGATACTTGGAAATCCAAGGGTATTCAATATAATGCGGATTTAATTACTAATGGTGAGTTAAAATCATTTGAACTTTTGGCCAAACAATATAATCTTAAAACAACGGAAAAGAGAACTTGGAAGCTATTAGAAAAAATTTTGAACAAGTCTACTGTTGATTTTCATCTTCCAAGTAATATTATGACCATTTTGAAAAATTCAGAGCATTTGCATAAATGGAAAACTAAAAATTTTTATGTGATCTTCAATGAAGACACACAACCTTGTTCTTTAAAATTCATTGATGTTTGGAAAAATAAGTTTAAGTCTATGGATTCTCAGTTTGAGGAAAAAGTATTAAAATCCTTATCTATTTTCTATAAAAATATAGCATGTGTCTCTTTTATGGAATCGCATTACAAGATTCTTACTAGTTGGTATATGACTCCATTTAAATTGCATATTATTAACCATAATAATTCTGATCAATGTTGGAGACTTTGTGGAAAACTTGGTGATATGTACCATATATTTTGGTCATGTCCATATATACGTAACTTTTGGCAAGAAATTCAGGTATTGATTAATTCAGTATTTGCTCTTAATATTGTAATTACTCCAGAATAAGTACTTCTTTTGTTTGAAATTGACAAGTTTCCACAAACCTGTAGACCACTGTTAATTCATATTCTAGTGGCAGCTAAAAGCTCTATAGCTCTTTATTGGAGGCAGCCTGTGGTTCCTACTGTACAGGACATAATTGAGACTATAAATGTGCAAAAGTCATTAGAGTTTGTTTACTCAATGAAACACAGCGCTCTACATAAATTCTATAATAAGTGGGACCTCTGGACAAAATTTATAGCAAAGTAGATCCCATATTCCATTGACATTGGTAAAAGCTTATTTACTTTTATGACTTGCAGAAATAGTTGTTGGTACCTGGGCACTCTATGGGGGCGGTTTATCTCTCCTTGCGCCATATATGTATATAATATACCTTTTATATTACAGACATTTTTGACATATTTAATCTTATTTCGTGTCGGTGTTTGGTAACTCCTTTATTTTCTTTGATTTGTTGTTATATATATTACTTGTTTCTTTTTCTGGCTAGTAGCTAGTTATATTTGTTTTGATTTTATTTTGTTTTGTTAAGATCATATATTATTTTATAATAGATGATAACTTAATCTAAAGATAGTACTGTTTAATAAAATGATTATCTTGGGACTGCTATTAATATTTATACTCTTTAGACAATTTTGTGGGTTTTTTTTTGTATTCCTAACTTGTTTTATTTGTTACTCAAATGTGACTTAACCCCATATACTGTATTATATTCTATCTTTATATGATTTGATCTGATTTTCTTGTTATCTTGAAAACTTTAATAAAAATTATTTGAATCAGTACCTTAAGTAGACCAACAAAATAACAGGTTACAAAAAAATATTAAACAATAAATAAAAGTTTGAATCATCTCTCTTTTTCCCAATTAAAAAAGAAGAAAAAAATTATATACACAATATGCAAAATATACACACACACAGATGAACAAATAGGTAACAATATTTGGAACTTTTGCCTTTCAGGCTCCATATCTCACTATCCACTAAAGCTTTGTCTATAACATGAAGGTAGTCTCATGCTCAATCATTTTGGCTATCTTATGCATAAATTTGACTTACAACTATTTAGCATATGATTAGTTATGCAGATACTTGTCATGTTGCTGCATTGTTACTGTTTCGCTTCTAAAAATCTAAATAAAATTTTTTTATTACTTTGGTAGTATTTTGTAAACCCACCTTTGGCTTTCAACACTGCCCCCGATTCTTTTTGGTCATGCTCTTGATCAGATTCAAGAATGTCTTGACTGATGTCTAATACCAGGTCTCTTCTACATGTTCCCAATGGTGGTGCATACTGGTCGACTCACTTGGGTATGTATACGTTTTCTTCAAACTATAACTACAAATGTTCAAATGGGTTGAGGTCTGGATACTGTGGAAGCCAATTCAGTACCTCTAATTCATTGTCATTGACCCATTCCTTTGCCATCCTCAATATATGCTTCAGGTCGTTCTACTGAAACTGTTGTCCTTTTCATACCCATACTACTCGAGTTTACGAAGTATCTAGTCTCGTAGGATACTCATATATAGCTCAGCATTGAGACCACCATCGATCTTAGTCAAGTATCCAATGCCTTTGGATGTGAAACAACCCCATTTGATCAGGCTTCCTCCACTGAACTTGAAAGTTCCTTCAATTTCTCAATCCATTAGCCCCCTTTTCCCCTTGTTCATTCTAGAACTATTTGCACCCATCAGACCTTAGTCTATTGATTTTTGTCCCATCGCTCCAAATTGCCCATTTCCAATCTTCTATTGTCCATATTTTCATACATATTTTGCAAACGTTAGCCAACTATTCTTATGACAATATTGAAGTCGAGGCTTCTTCACCTTTTGCTTTGGGCCACCATTCCTCAGTTGTGTAATGTGCATCACAAGGCGCTTGTGATGTCTGTGATCTATTATGAAGCATACCTCCTCCACTGTTGTGCTTGTCACACCAGAACAGAACTGATAGACCTTGCGATAAACTGATTTGTCATCTACTAGTGATGAGCGAGTAGTAAAATATTTGCACTTGCAATACTTGTATTGAGTCCAATGTTGGTCAATTAGTGATAGGCTCCGCCCACACACTTCCGTCTATAAAACAAGTCTTTCCAGGACAGAGTGGGAGGGTGGACTTTTTACAATTTCAATGCCTAAAACACCTTGCTGTGCCCCCCAGAGAGACCCTGCCATTCAATCTGCTCTCCCTGAGGTGCCAGTTCACTTAGTGTACTGAATGGAACTGTCAATTTCTGTCAGATCTATAATGATCGACACATCACTCATGAGCACCAGCAATACTTGGAGAGTAACTTATCGTAAATACTGTACTATCCGTGCGAGTAGTGAATAGTAACAATTATACTCGCTGATTACTATCGTCCACCTCCTGGCTTTTGGATGGATGGACGAACTTCATTTTGTATTATTCCAACTGTCATGGCACTCACTTGATGCAGTATGACAATTCTTGGCTACCTAGTAATACACAGAGTTATTAGGGAATGTAAAAAAAGGTTGTAATTTGTAGGATACAGTAAGAAATACAAATTACTGTTTTGCTCCTGATGTTTGAAAAATGTAATTGCATTGGGGCAAAGAGATGCCTGATGCTCAGAGTAACAAGGGGTACGCTAGAAAAGATGTAAAAAAAAAAGCCCTAGCAGCAGGGTGAGGGGTCACCACTTAGGTGTCCTAAGGTTGCTAGACAGCACCTCCCAGTCAGCGACACACTTGTGTGACAACACTGTTACCCTTTTGCTCGTCAATGTACAGTTAGGTCCAGAAATATTTGGACAGTGACAAGTTTTGGCATTTTAGCTGTTTATATAAACATTCAAGAGTTCTATAATTAATTTGGGCTTAGCGTGCAAACTCTTGGGATGTCACTACACTCAAATTAAAGATAATTGGAATATAAGGGCCACGTCACACCAGGTGACGTCGCCGGAGATGTTGGAGATGTTCATATTTACATGCGGCGACAACCCTGGCGACACACCGGTGATCTGACAGGCGGCATCGCCGCTGGGGTGTCTAAAAACCCCAGCGGCGATGCCGTAGCATTGGAGCCTATGGCTCCCGTCGCCTGTCAAATCACCGTCGGCCGTTTACATGGGGCGATGTGTACACATCGCCCCAGAGTGGCCGCCTGGTTTCACAGCAGGCGACCACTCAAATGCTTCGCCTTGGCGATGTCGGCGGTGATAGGCCACGCCCCTGCATCACCTATAAAATCGCCGACATTGCCAGGTGTGACGGTACCCTAATGGTACCTTTACACGCCGCCACAACAGGATGGATACAACCCGCTACAGGCTACAAATGTAGCTTGTCGCGCCAATATCGCCCGTAGTAGCGGCGTCTGAAGACGGGACGACACAGCCGGCTACAGATACCTCTGTATCCGTGCACTGCCCATAAACATATGGCTACATCGCCGATTGTAGCGAGCTGTATCGGCGTGTAAAGAAGCTACAGAAGGGAACTCGGGACATCCGGCGATGTAGCTGCAATGTGGCTAAGGCGTCACCCAGGCTCCGTGATACCGCGCCCCTTCAGCGATCATTGGTGGAAGATGCTGCGTTACGATTGGTCCTTGCCTCACAGCCCTCCATCTTGGATGAGCTGTCCCTTCAGCACTACACATACGCGCCGTATGCACGATCATATAGTAGTACAATTACGCGGACACACAGTTGAACGTAAAATCATAAATGGCCCATGATCTACATACAGTGTGCACATCCTCTCAACACATGATAACGAATAATGCTGTACACAGCGCACAAGTGTGTGTTACGTACTGCTCGGGCTTATTGCACAGCAGCTGCCGTAGAAGTGTTCCGGGTCTGGCACTGCGCGCAGCGCGCACACAGATGCACACAATCCCATAGCACATCGGAGGAGATTACTCAGTAGACAGATCAGAGTCGTGTTGTAAGGACTGCACTGTGGGTCTTCTGCAGTAGGGGCCGCATAAGTGTGTCGGGCGGGTCACTGCGCGTTGGGCTACTTATAAAGGTGCGTCACCCCGACAGCGGCCGTAATGACGTCATGACGTTGGTTTCATTTTCACTCTGCCTGCAAGGTGCCAGCCCCGCCTCTGCACACACCATAGCAGTCATGGCAGCCGTGCACCGCGCCGCAACATGGGGGATGGCGGAGCTGATCATCCTCATTGATCAGTGCGACCGTCGGGACTATTGGGGCCACCATCACCACCGGCACCCCAGGCTGCGCAATCGGTGCACCGTGCGGCGGATCCAGCGGGCCCTGCTCTGCCAACTGGGGGTGCAGAGGACAGTCAAAGCGATCCAAAAAAAGATCGCTGACTTGAAGCATAAGTGCCCAGGTCGCATACTGGACATCCGTGCCAGGATTGCCAGGCTGCGTGGTGAGTAATTGTTGCCCCAAAACACACACCGCCACATGTGCATGTCCCACAATACACAAAAAATGATGGAAACATATGACAAGGGACAGTGTGGCCTACACAATCAAACACATCTTCACAGTGTTGTGCTCATCCAGTCAGGCCTAAAAATGTCTCACACGCACAGTCCATGCATACAACATGAGTGTATGCATCCAGCATCACCTGGTTGATGCTAAGTAAGGCTGGGGTCACACACACAGATATCTGCCCACATATTGTTTGCAGATCTCTGTTTGCAGTCAAATCATGGTCACATGTTTACATTTGGAGACAGCCTCAAAATGGAACAATGTGTCCATGCTTTCACTGCAACCAGAGATCTGTGAACAATATCTGGCCACATATCTGTGTGTGTGTGACCCCAGGCTTAGCCGTCAAATACATAGCCACACAAGCTCTTTGTAGGACAACAATGTGTAGGCATGATCTTATTACGTCTTTTATGTTCAAATATCAAACTAGATGCTGAATCCTCATCAGAAGAAGGGCCCCATGCCCCACCCCCAGGTGGCCCATCAAGAACCCCGCCACATCAGGCTCAAGTGGCACCCTTGTCCCCAGGGTCAACACCTTCCCCCGGGCCTCAGGAGCCAGACGTGCCGTCACCCACCGGGACAGAGGACGTGGAGGACCAGTCAGCACCTGGCAGCCCGCTGGAGTGTGACCAGCTGTCCCCATCTGCCTGGCTGCTGGAGGAACACATCACCTCCCCACAGGAGGGCGAGGAGCTGCAAGTACCTGGCGGCCCAGAGGAGTGTTTGCCCCGTAGCCCAGGACCACTATTACCCCTGAACCACATAATGTGGCCACGGAGCCCCAGCCCAGGAGTAACACCACCTCCCACTGTCTCCAGCTCAGTGGCGAGTCCTGGGGTGACCATGTCCCCACACAGTGACTATGGTGGTAAGTGTGTTATGTTGCCACAGACACCCTGCACACTGTTGCTTACATTTCATCTGGGCCCAAACTATTTATGTAAACAAAGTAAACCATGTTGGTTCACCATTTTTGCAGATGGTGAACGTGCGGGCTCATATGAATGGAGCTTGACCCCATCTCCCTCCCCGTCTGATGGTGAACTGGATTTGGAGGAACAGGGTAAGTGGATGGTTGTGGCCAGTCATGACTAACCATCAGCAGTGACGACTGTGTACTAAAGTGTGTGTTTACTCCCAATACAGGTGCCCCTACCATGGAGGAATTCATCCAGGCCCATCAGGCATTTGTGGCCCGTTTGACCACGGCTCTACAGCGTGGCCTGCAGGACCTTGCCCGCCTGGCTCAAATGCTGGCGGCCCTACACCCACACCATGGATCACACCCATGAATTTGAGGGATGCATTGTATCCTGGCCAAACATGTCCCCACAAACAGTTGTCCTTGTTGGACCCTAAAATTTTCACACGTTGGCTTGTTGCCTTGCAAAAGTGAAAATATTTTTATTGTATTTTTTTTGCCCCCGTTGGGCTCTTTTCTTATAGTGTCCCACATTGGGACCATCACAAGTGTGGACTGGCTAGGCCAATCTGCCCTACAATCCCTATACTGTCCCACATTGGGACCATCACAAGTGTGGACTGGCTAGGCCAATCTGCCCTACAATCCCTATACTGTCCCACATTGGGACCATCACAAGTGTGGACTGGCTAGGCCAATCTGCCCTACAATCCCTATACTGTCCCACATTGGGACCATCACAAGTGTGGACTGGCTAGCCCCATCTGGCCTAACCATTCTGTGTATGATGGCAAATGTCTGTGACACATGTATGTTTACAATACAATGCTGTTGTAACTTTGTTGTACGCTCCTTCATGTGACCTTACTAATATTTGGTGACCAAACCTCACCATAAGCTAACTATGTGAGGCACATCACAACATCCCTTTGTGAATGTGCTAAGACATTCCAAATGAACCGATGCTGATCCTGCTCAGCGAGCAGTGGCCCATATTGTGTGGCTTGGGGAAACCTATTATTGGCCACAATACCATTCACCCACAAAAACCCCCACAATCCTTATTCCTAAATGAATACACAATTGTGTGAATCAAACAATTTTAATCCAGCCTGGATATAAAACTAAATCACAAAGAATATGATGTTTTTGGAAAGAAAAAAAAAAACAAATTTAGGGCAAAAGTCAATCCAGAAAATTAACAAATCAAAGGAGATTCCTCAAATTATAAAGTCCAGACTGCCAATTCTGTGCATTGGCTACTAGTGTCCAACTTATTCTTCCTCTGTCGGCTCTGACAATGCCGGATCCCCCCTCCTCTCAGGGCAGCCCCGACCTGCCTGAGAGCGTCTTGTTGAACGACGACGTGTTGGGGGGGGAGGGGTTGACTGTGGCGGGGCCGGTCTTCTCACGGGCCGAGATGGGGCAGCTGGTGAAAGGGGCCACAAGGTGTGTTGCATGGGGGGGGGGACGTGGCAGCCCCATTGAAGGGCCCCATCATCGGCAGCATCAGCGGCATTGTGGAAGACCCTCAGAAGGATCTTTTTCTGGAGCGGCTCCATCCCTCGCATTCTGTCGCTCATGTAGAGGGCGTCGCTGTCGATGTGGGTCCGCTGTTCATCCAACAGCACGCGTCGGGCCCAGGTCGCCAGCTCCGTCTCTGGTGGTGCAGGACGTCGGCGGCGACGGATCCCGGAGCTGGGACCTGGGCCTGGACCCACATCACTCGCCCCGCCATCCTGCTCAGCCCCAGATGTCATGGGCTGAGCATCATCAGCGACAGAATCCTCGGCAATGGAGCCGTCCTCTTCTGGGGCCTGTGGGTGGAGAAAAAAAAGAAAAACCATTAGTGAAGGCAATATCAACTGTATACATTCACAACAGGACTCAATATAGCACTCCCACACACACCAAGGCCAACTACCAGAATGGAAAATGATGAATAACACAGTAAAGCAAAAAAGGTTAAAGACCCCAACACCAGTGGTTCTCCTGTACACTCACCTCGACCATTCCAGGAACTCAGCTCAATACATAATTAGGTGTTTGTCACGGAGCCGTACCCCAATATTAGGACATGTCACCACAACACCTTGATACTGGGGGCTGTGCTGCCCAATGACACATATTGGCCACCTTTCCATTAGGACTCCTATTATGGTGAGAATCCACCCCTCTGTCAACTACCTTTAACCCACTGGCAACAAAGCCAACACACATGTGTGGCAGCACCATTAACTACATGGTACTATGTGGCTGTTTGAGAACAAACCACCTGCTATCTTGAAACCCTTAAATAAGTAACCTAAACATACCAAGATGTTGTGGAAGAAGCAACATTGCAATACGGCTGGAAGCATAGAATTGAAAAGTCTTCCAAGTCATGGAAGGAGGGCAGATAGATTGACACCCCAAGGTTTGCCGCAGCAAGGAGGAAAATATGCCAACAAATTTGGTGTGAAGGATTTATTGAAGCACACATGTGAAGGAAACATTGTGGGCCACCACTGTCACACAATTACCCACCTCCTGTGGCGCAGATGGTGATGCAGCCGGGCCTACATGGGACGCAGCAATGGGGCAGTTGGTCGTCGTTTGATGCGGGCGAACCTCGCCCAGGATGAAGGTGAAGAGGGGATAGTACCATAGGGTAGGTGATGGTACCTCCTCAGCTCCAGCCCCTGAGCGACGGCGCTGGTACAGAATGTGAGCCCGCATGAACGCCGACCTCATGTTTTTGATCTTAAGTGCCACCATATGCTGGTCCCACGTCTTGCCTACCCTTGGCTCCAACCGATTTGCCAGAGCCACAAGACTCCTGTAGGCCTCGGCCCTCGCTGCCCGATTTTTATATTCGGGCAGCGAGCTGCGCCACAAACATTCGTGCCGCTGATACTCCGTGAGAAGCTGGGATTCCAATTCCACAGTACCCCTCGGCATCTGCCGATGACAAAACACACAAAAAACACACAGTCACAACACTAGCCATACCGACATTTCAAAACTTGCCACAATGATACACATAATCATTAACTTTCTACAGAGATAATCTATGCAGCTATTTTGTGGAGTGAAACTGGGCATGAGTGGCCCATTTTCTCTATCTCAGACCGCTACAAACTCAAACACATGTATGCAGCCAATATCAAGCACCGGATATCGGTGTCCACCTACAGATGTTTCAAACATGATTTAAGTCCCCAATGTACCTATTGCAACACACCTTGACACGGTGTGTGCGTACATACCGGTAGAGGGCAACATGTGACCAAACACGTTGTGTGCTAACTAGTACCTGGCCAGTGTCCAAAATGGTTAGGGGTCACTATATGAGAAAGGCGGCCTGGGTGTGTGCCAACACTGCACATACTACATGTAATGTGCACCCAGATGATCATGTAGGTGTTCCTCCAGACGTGGAAGTACCATTTTAACACATGTACCCAACATCCCTGGAATGTCCGGCACAATTCTACCACCCCTGAAATGTTGATGTGAAGTACCAGCCAAAGAAATAACACCTTGCTCTTTTGCCATTGCCAAAAAGCAGAAGGTGCAATACATACTTACACTATATAAGTAGAGGCACTACCTGGCTATTGTGCGACACAGAATAAGGTACACATATTTAATATTACGTGTTAAATATTTGCATGCCGCATCAAACATGGCCATACACACATCGCCTAAGCTGCCTGTGCCAGAACCAGCTGCGTTCATTACATTTTCTTAGAAACCGCTAAAGAGGCTTACCGTCAGAGCAACAGAAGTCAAACAGGACACTAGTAGCTCAATGCACATCGACGTCTGGACAAGGTGCAGTGGCCATTGACCTGCCTTTATAGTCCGGGAGACCAATCACAGCGGACACAATTATGCACATCCTGATGGGGCACCTGGGTGCGGATTAGACTTCCGCTAATTGGTGGAGATCGCTGAATCGTGATAGGTTGGCGGCCCTTTAAAAGCTGCCCATGCCGCCAAACATTACGCTTGCTGGCCAGACCCATTAGGTAAGTTTTTGTGGACACACATGGAATTTGCGCAGGGTGGGGTGCATATGTTGATGTTCTTGGAGAGCGCCGGAGACTGCTGTAGCGGCCGATATAGGGCTTTGTATGGTTGGGGACGAGATATAGTGTACTGTGTGGATTAGGATACGGCATTTTGTGTGGGCCTTGACACTTTTGTTGAGATACATTGCTGTGTTTGTTTCCAGACGACATACAGGAGAATGGATGCATGACTGTAGACAGAACTGTGTCACTCATGTCGACTGGATCGATTTCTGCATACTGGTTGTGGCCAATGGAGACTGTGTCCAACAGGAATGGGATTACACAGGGCTTTGAGGTGTGGCGCGCCAGACATGGCATAGATGTGTATTAAAAATGACACCTTACAAAACATATGAAACCATGTCTAAGCATCCGCAGTCATGTGCAATGTTGTTTGGTTCATGTAGCCTTTCCTCAACCTTCCATATCGTGGTACGTCACATTCGTTATTCTTCTCATTTTTACTGTAATCAATTGACATTATGGGCTGTGTAATGGATTATGGGACCTGTTTGAGCAACATTATTGGTGACACATGTCCCTTTCTAACTCACCTAGGTGCAGATGTGTGAATTTTGGGACCTCCCATTGACGTTGATGTAGAGGAGCCCACTCTCAATCGCCGTGTTCCATGTTGTTTGGGGTGACTACTGTGTGTTTGGCGTCCTTGCTTCAGGGTTGTGTTTTGGGCCCACACGAGAGATCCCATCCTCTTGGCTATAGTGTGTAATGGAAAAGAGGTGTGGCTTGCTGAACCTGCTGACTTGGCCACATTTTGGTCTATGTACTCATGTTGTGTATTCTCATCTACAGGTGCTGATATTGAGGATGCAGAATATCCATGACCGCAAAGTGGCTCTTGCGTTGGTGGAAGAGCAAATGTGGTATCAGGATCGGTATGAAAGGTTGATGAGGCGCAGACAGCGGCGGTTGTGGACCCGTGATTGGCTTCTGAGGCGGGAAACCCGGGGACACATGCAGCTGTTGCGGGAGCTGGAGCTTAACTGTCCTGATGATTACCGAAACTATCTCCGTATGCCCGAGGACTGTTTCACCTTCCTATTGGAGCGTGTTGGGCCAATGATAGCGCGTCAGGACACTATTATGCGGCCATCAGTATCAGCTGCTGAGCGGTTGGCTATCACTTTGCGGTTCCTGGCTACAGGGCAGTCCATGACATCCCTCACATACGTGTCACGTGTCTCCCTGCCCCTGCTGAGCCGCCTGATCCCTGAAACGTGTTGGGCCATCTGGAGAGCTCTGCAGCCAGCCTACATGAAAATGCCTTTAACCGCCGCAGAATGGCTGGAAGTAGCCCGAGGGTTTGAAACCCGGTGGAACTTCCCCAACTGTGGTGGGGCATTGGATGGTAAGCACGTGAGGATTACCAAACCTGGCCACTCTGGCTCTTTGTATTTCAATTACAAAGGGTATTGTAGTATAATCCTCATGGCTGTAGTAGATGCCAACTATGAGTTCCTCTACGTGGATGTTGGAATGCCTGGTCGCAACTCAGATGGGGGGGTGTTTGCCCTAAGCTCCTTGGCAACACTACTAGGGAATGGTGGGCTAAACTTACCCTCAAATGAGGACACGACCGAACATCTCAACTTTGCGTTTGTGGCGGATGAAGCATTCCCACTTCAGGAACACCTACTGCGGCCATATCCCCAGAGGGCCCTTACTTCTGAGAGACGCATTTTCAACTACCGGCTATCCCGGGCCCGCCGTGTGGTTGAAAATGCGTTTGGGATAATGGCGAATAGATTCCGGATTTTTCATACGCCTATACATATGAAACCGGAGTCTATTGACGCGGTAGTGGTGGCCTGCTGTGTGCTGCATAACTTCCTGCGTCGTAGGGATACAGCATCATACACGCCAGGAGGTTATGTAGATAATGCCGACGCTACAACAGGGGAGCTCCGTCCAGGGTCTTGGCGTGATGATGGCCATGTGATTGTGCCACTCCAGCCGCAGAGCCATGGCCGCACTCGGCAGGAGGCCAGGGACAGTAGAGACGCTTACTGCTCCTACTTCAATGGGTCTGGTGCAGTGAGCTGGCAGGACCAGGCCATATAATGTGGCTGGCTCTGGGAGTTGCTTTTTGTGGTTTCAATGGAGGTGACAGCAGGTTAGCTGCACCACTTTAATTTTTGGTTGACCTTTTTCATTATCTTTGTTTTCATTATGTGCATGAGTTTTCATTATGTAGTTAGTTAGTTAGTTTAGGTTATTTTTTTTTTTTGTTTTTTTTCCATGCACAGTTTGCAATGTGTGGTGATTTGCTTATCCCTTGAATGTGGCTGATTAATGTCACCTGCTCTTGAATTCTACATTGTTTTTACTTTATGTATATTTTGTTTGCACAAGACAAGGTCAAGATGCTTGCAAAATATTAAACCTTTTTCTGTTGGATCCAACATCATCTGTGTGAGCCTGATTACTTGGTGGAGGAGGGCAATGTGATGCAGGGTTGGGTGGGGGCCTGGGATGTCATAGCCACCTATTGGCTGGGATTGTGCACACAATATGTGTGGGTAGCCATGTTTTTCTGAAAGTCTTTTGCCCAACAGTGTTTGTGGCCATTGTGCGTACATGATCCTTTATTTTGTTGTAGGCAGAGGGTCCCCTGCACACAGCACATTGATGCAGGACATATTCTTGTCAGGTGTTTGCTAATACACTGTCACACAGATCTTTGACTTGGTGCCTTGGAAGCTGTTCCACTACATTCACATCTGTCAGCACATATATTAAACCCCATTCAGCCTGGATACATACACATACTTCGCCACAGTTGTCACAGATTTTTGACAGAAAACGCACATACTGTCTTTTGTAAGCCGCTAATGTGTGCCACACAAACGCACCTCAGTGCAATCGGCACACGCGGCTGTCACAAGCGCTGATCGTGCGTGACAAGGCAAACACTTGTACTACGCACACATAGCCCCGGACCGCTACTTTAATACACACGGGATATGTGACTGGCCACCGCTCTAGCGTGACCCATTACCATCGATTTCGATGCATTCGCCAGGCTCCGCCATGTCACAGGTGCTTATTCCGTGCCACACTCCGCTCACTAGTACGGCACGTCTCGGCCATCCGCCCTTTCCGTCGTGCCCAATCACAACTCCGTAGTGTTGGCCAATGGTTGTGGTTTGGGCGCGGCGTACAGGTCTGTGGCACGCCTATTTGTTTTACGTCCTGCCTTTGTTGCTCCCAGATCACTCTGTGGTGGCGGTGTGTAAAGCTGGTACGCTGAGCTACAGACGGCTACTTGCGACCCCCGGCGATGTAGCTAGCTGTAGATGTAGCGTAGCGTAGCGCACCTTGTGGCGGCGTGTAAAGAGGGTGCGGTTCCCGTTGGTAACCGTTCGCCCGTGCTCGTGCACGTGAAGTTGCCGTTGGTATCCATCCTGTTGTGGCGGCGTGTAAAGGTACCATAAGGGTACCTTTACACACGGCTACATTTGTAGCTTGTCACCAGGTAACTTACTGGTTGCAGTGAAATCATGGATACATGGTTCTATCTTGTTGCTGTGTACAAATGGAATCATGTATCCATGATTTCACTGCAACCAGTAAGTTACCTGGTGACAAGCTACAACTGTAGCCGTGTGTAAAGGTACCCTAAGAGTTTAGGAGTTACAGGAATTTAAAGCCTAACTTACATGTAAGTATTATTGCATCAGTAATTTTTATGCCAAAGCCAGGAGTGGTACTTACAGAGAAAAAACTATAATTGAAATATAATTGACTGACATCTGTTCTGTGTTTTGAAAACACTCCTGGATTTGGCATACAAACACTGATTAAATACTGATGTGTGTAAAAGATCTAATATGAGGTTGCCTTTTTCTTCCAAGGGACCTAAGGTGAGTGGACAATTATCTTCAAATGCATTTTAATGGGCTACATGGGTGATTCTCTTGTTAATCCATCAATTAAGCAGAAACAAGGTCTGGAACTGATTCTAGGTTTGGCATTTGCATTTGGAAGCTGTTGTGAACCTCCAACACTTAGTCTCTTTCTCGTCTATTGACAGGCCGTTTGACCATCATTAGGCTGAAAAAAAATCCATCACAGACAGCAGAAATGTTAGGAGTAGTCAAATCAACAGTTTAGTACATTCTGGGAAAAAAAAGCACCCCGATGAGCATAGAATTTCAAAAGGCTTAAACGTCCACAAAAGACAACATTGGTGAATGATCACAGAATCTATTCCATGGTGAAGAAAAATACCATCACAACATGCACCCAAGTGAAGAACACCTTCCAGGATATAGGTGCTTGTCATGATATATGCCTTTTCCCTGTCCTGTATTTCTGTATACTATGCAATTTATTGTGCTATAATTTAACATGTCTCCTTCCCCCAAGAATTGCATTCCTGGACTGTAATGTAATTAAGCATCGGTCAACAACTAGTTAAGGATTGGCCATTCTTCCTCCCAGCAGGTGGCTAGTCCAATCCACATACTGCCAGACATAATGGAGCCATGCGTTTCCAGTGTCTTCTGATGGAGCAAACCATTCAGTAGTGGGTGTGACCCCTACTCCCCTTCGCATGGGCTGAACCCAGGAGCCCAGACAATACATTCATGTTTTTAGGATCAGATGTGAGTCGAGTGTGGAAGTGACGGGACCAAGACCTGAGCTGAGGCCAGATCTCATTGTCCGTGGGATTGTGTTGGATCCATTGAACTCTTGGAAGGACTACTGCTTTCATTTATTTGGCACAAGGATTATCGGGAGGTGCCCCGGATCTGTTTCCTTTGTTTGGACTCATTGCAGACTCTGCAGATTTACCATCTTGTGTGTTGTTCCAGCTTTCTTGTTTAAGAAATCTCCTTGGATTGATCATCGGCCGGGTGTCCCTTCCTGCTCTGTCGCACACCCCGTCACAGTGCTTAAGTATCTAAGAGACCTTTCACACTTGCTATTTTTTCCTGATTTGCAAGATCAGGAAAAAACCTGATTCTTACAGGATTCTTTTTTTTTTGCCGAGACCCTTGCACAGTCGAAGACTGATGTACAGTGTCCGAGACCCGTGCGCAGTGTCCGAGACCCGTGCGCAGTGTCCGAGACCCGTGCGCAGTGTCCGAGACCCGTGCAAAGTGTCCGAGACCCGTGCACAGTGTCCGAGACCCGTGCACAGTGTCCGAGACCCGTGCACAGTGTTATTACCCGTGCACAGTGGGTTATACAGCTCAGGCAGCCCCTCTGTGTTGCTTCCCTCAAGTCCTTTCAGGCCCTTGTCTCTCTTTAAACCCATGAGTGAGGAGGCAATCTGGCCTTCATGGGCTCTTGTGTGATGATTCCTTCTCTGTCAGGGTCGCTAGCCCTAGTTTGATGGCCGTGTACCTAGACCGCAGTGCTAGGTAGGCTGCAGGTCAGAGTATCTGCCCCACGCCGGTGTGTCTCGTGATTAGGGTCCTAGAGTGCCCCCGGTCACCTCTACAGAGCTGGCTCTCTGGCTGTAGCGGCCTAGCGTCCAGTGTCCCAGGTATGGCTGTGGGATCACCAGGCTCCCTTGTCCTCACTGTCGGGTGTACAGCCAATATCATAATCCTACCCTAAAATAAATCTGTTGGACGTTGCAAACTATAGACAAATATCGCTCAGAAATACTGATATCACAATATTCTCAAAAGTACCGTAATCGCCAACAGGATACAATGAATTCACCCTAATCAATTTGGATCAAGTAGGTATTAATAAGGGCAATCAGCTGACGCCACCCAAAAAATCATAAATATTATTGAGAAAACCCATATGCCTTCTCTGCTACTATCTTTGGATGCAGAGGAGTTTGATAGAATAATCTGGGGATACATGATGACTACATTTAAAAAAATTGTTCTTATTGGACCAATAGTTAAGGCAATCGCAACACTTTATTGAGAACCCTCAGCTAAAATATATCTAATCAATTACCCATCAATAGAATTCGTATACCAATGGAACCAGACAAGGCTGTCCGCTTTACCCGATACTCTAATTCTAATGGATTCTGCCAATGGTTCCATCAACAGAAGAAAAGAAGGAATAAAAGGAATACACACCAAACTCAAACATTATATAGGTACCTTATATGCAAAAGCAGGGGTGGATAAAGGGTAGCCAGGGCCCGGGGCTGTTTGGGTTGTTGGGGTGCCCTTGCCTTCCAAAGTACCATCTGACATGTCACATGATCAGCTTTTTATGGAGCATGTGATAAGTAATGTTATTAGCACATAGGCACATATCTGTAGAAGCAAAAACAGTGGCAGGCACATATCTGTAGAAGCAAAAACAGTGGCATGCAGAACACTTTTTTTCATCCTTATATACATTGCTATACATAACATAGGGCTATACTTAATAAAGCAGTGGTGGCAAATTAATTTAACATAGACCCCTGCATACAGCAGGACCCCACACATGAGCCCACACAGAGCCGCCTGGAGGCAGCAGGAGCCCACACAGAGCCCCCTGGAGGAAGCAGGAGCCCCCTGGAGGCAGCAGGAGCCCACACAGAGCCCCCTGGAGGCAGCAGAAGCCCACACAGAGCCCCTAAAGGCAGCAAGAGCCCACACAGACTTCACAAATCTCGCGAGATGCTGACTATAAGCACAGAATGCAACTGTTCCGACTTCTTGCGAGATTTGTGAAGTCTCACCAGACATCGGCACTGTTCAATGCACCGCGGACACCCGCTCCACTACACAGGTGCGAATTCGGACTGGCTAGCCAGTAAAGGTCTAGAAGAAGAAAAAATAATGACATGGCCCCCTTGCTCACCTGATCTGAACCCCATAGAGAACCTGTGGTCCCTCCTAAAATTTGAGATCTACAGGGAGGGAAAATAGTACACCTCTCGGAACAGTGTCTTGGAGAATGTGGTGGCTGCTGCACACAATGTTGAGCGTAAACAGATCAAGCAACTGACAGAATCTATGGATGGAAGACTGTTGAGTGTCATCATAAAGAAAGATCATTTGTGCGTCGAAACGCGTTGTGGCATACTGGACCCCTGCTGTTCGTGCAATAAAGTATTGGTAATATAATCACCAACCCGTGGTTTCTTAAGCGGTGTCAGAGGTTTGGAGCGCTAGTTTTCTATCTGCTAATCATAAAGAAAGATGGCTATATTGGTCACTAATTTTTTGGGGTTTTGTTTTTGCATGTCAAAAATGTTTTTTTTCTAAATTTTGTGCAGTTATACTAGTTTACCTGGTGAAAATAAACAAGTGAGATGGGAATATATTTAGTTTTTATTAAGTTGCCTAATAATTCTGCACAGTAATAGTTACCTGCACAAACAGATATCCTCCTAAGATAGCCAAATCTAAAAAAAAAACATTCCAACTTCCAAAAATATTAAGCTTTGATATTTGAGTCTTTTGGGTTGATTGAGAACATAGTTGTTGATCAATAATAAAAATAATCCTCTAAAATACAACTTGCCTAATAATTCTGCAAAAGTGTATATGGTAACACTGACGTGTCGGTATGATGCCTCAGGTCAGTACTATATGGTAACACTGACGTGTTGGTATGATGCCTCGGGTCAGTACTATATGGTAAATCTGACATGTCAGTATGATGCCTCGGGTCAGTATGAGTTTGTAGATTCCAAACATGTTATTTTTACTGTTATGTAAGTGGTGAAAATAATTCAGAATTTAAAAAAAAAAAGAACAACAAAAACCAGTGTTCTCATTTTCAGGATATGGGGCTGTGTGGCAACTTATTTTTTGCATCTTGGGTTGGCGTTTCTAATGATACCATTTTGGGTAGATGTGATGTTTTGATCGCTTGTTATTGCATTTTACTTCAATGCTGAAGTGACCAAAAGAACAATTGTGGCGTTTTGATTTTTTCTCTTAGTCCACAGTTTACAGATCTGTTTAACTGATTTTATATTTTGATACATCAGGCATTTCTGAATGTGGTGATGCCAAATGTGTATTTTTTTATAGTCTTATTTCCAATAGGGCAAAAGGAGGGTGATTTGTACTTTTTGTTTATTTTTTACACTATTTGTTGTTTTTGCTATTTCCCTTAGAGCCTTGAAGCCTGCACTATCCGAACACTTATGCTGTTCAGAGCTGTTCAGCAACCCTCTGTACCACAGAAATGATCATCTCCTGTTCACAGCAGGGGCAGGCAGGGAGGCATTTACTTCATGTCAGCCCTTGGTGAGGACCGGGGGGGGGGGGGTACTAGTGGAGTCGGAGGTGGGGGGGGGAGATTCTGGCAGCACATTCACCATGCTGCCATACGCGGCCGCTGTGAAATGAGCGGCTGCAGCCGCAAAGCAGAACCGGACCGACCCATTACAGTAGGGGGGCGGCCCTGGATGAGGACATTATAGCCAGCCTGGGGGGCACTTGCCCCCCTGCCACCTGGGCCAGTCCGCCCCTGGTTCATAGGAACTTTGATATGACAGCAACAGGAGTCTTCATCCGACCCCTCACTGTCATGACAACCCACAGGTGCCCTATGATGGCGTCACAGGGTTCAAGTTGGTGTGGAACACAGCGATCCCAACTGGCGTGTGTTAAATTGCACTGTCAGAGTTCGAATATGCAACCTAACTGGTTAACAGGCGCAATTGCACATGTGGAGAAAGATCTGGGCTCAGCGCATGAGCCCACATTAAAGTCAGTGACACGACCATGGATGTATACGTACGCTTTTGGTCATGAAGGGGTTAAATGGTGTCTAATTAGGCTATTTTCACACTAACTTATTTTTAGATCTGTGGGCATGAAGGAAATTCCCTTTGCGGTTTGTCATTTTGTACTTCATTCTGCGCATGTGCAGTTGATGAATTATAGACCGGAAGTACGGATCCACCGGGATCCTGTTTCTGTGTCTGTTTCCATGATCCATAAGCCCCCATTGTGAAGTCACACATGGGGCCCTGGATCTGTGTGGATTCACTCACGTTTTTTTTTCACGTAGACAAAAAGCGCAACACGCTGCAGATTTAGCCTTTGTGAAAATCAAGTGAAACGGCAGATCCATGCAAAAACGTGCACAACTGGATGTACACGTAGGTGTCTCTGTACCCATTGAAAGTCAATGGGGCTAAAAACACGTGTGTGTATCCAGTTCGTGACGGATACACAAGCATAGCGAAAATTGCTAGTGTGAAACCAGCCTTAAAATTAGTGTGCAGGTCCTATGTGACTGCAGACCGTGATATACTGCCAAGGGTATAAAATAAACATAAGCAGAATGTGCAGCCGCTCTGTATGTAAGAGATGGTGGACATTATTGTAATTACTACAACTTCTGAATAACATGTGTGGCGCCCCTGCGTCCAGGAGGCCACAAAAGGGAACTGCAGTCAGGTAGGTAGGACAATTGTTGCACAACAACACCCTCACAGCCCACACAACCCACGTGCAGTAGATGGTAGCATCCAGCCCTAAGATTGGATACTCTAGGCAATTGAGGGGTGGTGGATTTAGAGGAGTGGGTTGGGCACACACGTAGTCAGGTGACTTGACAGTATATAGGAAGGGGGAGGAGGAAGGAAGTCAGTAGGCCGAGGTAGGCTGAGAGGAAAAGACTGAAAACCACACGTCCTGTGAGTGTAAGGTGTAGGAGCGCAGAATCTGTACCGAGCCAGTGTGAGCCGGAGGAGAGAGAAAGCACGTCCGAAGCTGATACCACCAGGAGTGTGAGAGGACTGAGAGGGACGGTGATACCCGGGCCCTAGGAACGCAGCTGAAGCTACCGACTGCAGGCGGAGTAGCCCTCCTATGATACCGAGAGAAACAGAGGGAAGGAGCCTGGTAGAGCCTCATATTGCAGGACGGCTGGAGGCTAGGCTGAGTAGAGTGTCGGCTCTAGAGGGGACCGTAGTTTACCCGGAATCCCGAAACAACACGACGGGGGACCACAGCTTTACGTTAGGGTCCTTACCCCAAGGACAGGCAGCTCAGTGACAAACAGGAGGACCTACAGGGGCCTGAGTCACCGCCATACTGTCCGGCGTTTCACACACACACCCGTGGATACGGAGACCGTTAATAGCCCGGAAAGGACACAGAGACTGTGTTGAGGGGTCACAGAGAGAGAGGCCTGGCTGCAGAGTAAAGGGAACCCGGAGAGGGAGAGAGTGCCCGTGTACTTGTACTGAACTTTGTAAGAACTGTAACTGACTTGTGAACTGTCTGAAGAACTGAGAGTAAACACGGAAAACCCTGAGATTGCCTCCCTTGTGTCTCTGCATGAAAGCGATTCTCTCCATACAGGAATACAGAAAGCCCTCCACCTGCAGAGCCACAGCACAGCCTGTCAGCACCAGCACTGAGGAGAGATCCCTGCAGCGTTTGCACAGTAAAAGTGGTGTCTCACGTGGCGATCTGGCCTGCGATGTCGGAAGCGATGTGCAGGTGCACGCTCGCTTCCGACATCGCAGGCCAGCTGTCACACGGCACGACGTTGCCGGTGACACGGCGGCGATGTGGGCGGAGCCATCGCTCACTGGGCTGGGCTCAGCCCAGCGAGCGATGGCTCAGGAACGCTGCGATATAGGCTGGATCGCGCCGCCAACAGTGTCAGGCGGCGCGATCCAGCCTAATCGCTGGTCACAGGTTGACAGGTTTATGAACATGTTCATAAACCTGTCAACCTGCGACCAGCGATAATTTGCAGTTGCGTCGCGCTGTCACACAGCGCGACGCACTTGCAATATCGCCCGCGACATCGCTGTTACGTCACTTTTCGGCGATGTCGCGGGCGACATCGCCACGTGTGACACTAAATTTAGTGTACTGAACATTCCACAATAGACTTAACCCTTACTGCCCCGGGGAATACAGTTCTACCCACTGGAATTATACCATCTAAGCTGCTATTCCATCGTCCCCGGAGGTTCTGCAGCAGCGGCGGCCCCATCACTGGCCGCATATAGTGGGTGGCGTCACGACTGACAACCCCTGTAAATATCCCTTTTATTGCCGAGCCCGGGACACGGCCCGGACCAGGACCACCCGTGACTTCCCCGTAGCAGAACCGGTCCGGTACCGAGTACCCCCATCCCAGTGGGCCCGACACATGTGGATTATGGGAGTGCATTACACTACACTGTGTATATTAATATGAGCATGATGCAAGCAAAATGTGCAGGGGGAAAGGGGCACAGTGTCCAGGGGCATTTTCCATGTAGTTTAATGCACTCCTATCATCCACATTTTATTCAGGATAGTAATTACAGCAGTCCCCACTCCCCTGCCATTGAATACAGAGCTGTGCTGCCTGCACTTTTACACACACACACACACACACACACACACACACACACACTGAATGCATGTATACACATACACACACTTCATGCATTTGACTCACCGTGGCCGGGACTCCGGTTTAGACAGGCGATGCTTCCTTCCTCCTTGTCACGGGTGGACCGCGCCTGCCGGTAGTGGGGCCCGGTGTAGTGCAGATCAAAAGTGTTTGAAGACGTCTTGGTGGAACAGATTAAAGGGGTTTTTAATTTATTCGTGACGCCACCTATGAGTAGTTTCGGTAAGGACTACCGACGCTGCGGAACCTACGGGGGATGGACAGCAGCAAGATGTTACGCTCCCCACAGGCTGAGCGGTGATCCCCGGAGGCTGGAGCTGCTTAAGATGTTGTGCGGCAGCTGCGGTTACCTTGTAGTGTGGACGGACAGTTCATAAGGAAGCACGGACACAGAAAGTCTCTGCAACCGGTCTTTACTGTAACCAGCAGGCAGTACATGGTATACAGATTATGGGTAGCGGACCGGGTGGACTCAGCAGTGATGGTGTCCCTTAGAAATCCGCAGTGTTCCTCCATTCTAACTAATTGGTTGCCAGTGTCGCCCAGGAATACCAGGTCGGGTACGGGGAGGCTGCTTCAATGCCCTATCCATGATGTACGTTCTGGATGTTTTGGGGAGCCTTGGATCCCTCAGTGGGTACACCGCTGGTTAGACGACTGGAAGTTGGCTGGTGGTGGGGTGCTCCTGTGAAGCTGCTCCTCCACGCTTCTGGTTCGCGTAGCAGAGGTGAACTGCTGCCAGCTTCGGTACCAGTGAACCGGCTGTGAGTTGTGGGCACGGGAGTCTTTTGGGAACCCGTGTGAATGATGCCCAATCCCGGTTGGTAAGGCCTCAGGTGCTGACACCCGACCGGTGACAGCCCGGGGGCTGCACGGGGTGCGGAGCCCCCGCTCCTGCTCCAAGTTCTAGACTGCTCAGGTCAAGTTCTAGATCCCTTCTTGCTTCTTACTGACTAGACTAAGGGTCTGTTCTCCTACACTTCCCTAGCACCCCGCCCACCAGGACCTAGGATTGGCCCTCTGTTCTAGGTGATGCATGCAGGGTTGGATTTCTAAATTAACCAGGTCACTGCTGTGTCAGAGAATATTGCGGCTGCTTTTATGGCAGCAATACCCTCTTGTGACGCACTCGTTGCAGGGCGCCACACTCCCCCTTGGTTGAATACGCTTGTTCCCAAGCGTCACACTACCCACATTACAGAGATTTTTGTATTTTATAACAGGTATTACACTTTTATTAATGACAGGTCATTGTATGCATAAAAGTGAAGTAAATAACAGGTTAACACATTGCGCGGACCCGGCGGGCGGTCGGCTGTCCTTAGATAAAAGTTCAGGCTGTAGCCGCCAAGTCGCGGTGTTATTTTGTAAACGGGAAGAAGTCTCTTGGTGAAAAGTTCAAACAACAAAGTCACTTATGGAGGGCAGTGTTCCGGACTCGTATAGCGAACCACCCGTCACAGTATTGGGGGGCTACTGCTATGGACAGTAAGAGAAGCGTTGCCACTTTAAGAAGTCCCTGCCTGTGTGGGACCGTAAGAAACACGCTGCCACTTTAAGAGACAGAAATTCCCCCCAGCTGTGGGATGATGGTATGTCCTGTTTTCCCCCCTTCGGAGAGTGTGTTTTTTGGAACAGCCCGTTTATGTGTAGAGAGGAACAGACTTTCTGTGTAGTTTGGAAAAGACGGCAGTGTTCGTGTGAAATGAAAGTGGGACACAGACAAGCCCGGTATCTAGTGAGAATCTGAAGCAAGGAGAAGATTTGCAGCCCATCGACTCGAGACAGGAGACGTGTGCACCTTCGGATAAGACTGCTGTTGTTGGGGGCCCCCAGGACTGCATCCAAATCCCTGCATCACTGTGAGTTAAATATTGTGCACCTTTCAGGGTTTAGAATAGGCTTCAGTAGATAGAACACGGCAGCCGTGTGGCCTGTGTAGGAGGCCAGAAAGGTTACACGTAGAGTAGCATTGTACCTTGTTGTGAATTTACCTGTGTGCTCTTAACTTGTGATAGTTGGAGAACCGTGCTATTGAGCGGACCAGCTAGAGAAAACGAACAGTTTGTTAAATCTCTTTTGCCACTGTTTACCCCTGCTTGAACCTTCCTTCTTCACATCTTTCCCCGCCTGTTAATAAATTCACCCTTGTGGTTTGCACTCCCATCTTGTGTATCGTACATTATTCTGCACCGCGGTGGTCCTCCCAGCCATCGCTTCAAGTGGCGCTGCGAGCAGGGTACGGTCACCAAGATGGAGGCAGCAGACAGCAACGGCGGGAATGCTAATATTAACGGGGGTAATGTGGGCAATGGTGGAACCCCTGCAAGGACACTCCCAATGGGCACTATATTTAGTGTACTCCCAAAGTTTGACGGCAATAACATGGCACTGTGTGACTGGGTGTCCCGACTGCAGAGCACCCTGAAGGTTTATAACATCGGCCCAGAGCTTGAAGTGGACATCGCTTTGACTGCCCTAGAGGGAGAAGCCCGTAGAAACGTCTGTCTACAACCAGAACCCACCCGTAGTACCCTGAAAGAGTTAGTTGGATTCCTGGAAGAAATCTATGGCGAGACTGCTAGTGCGGGGCATCTTCGCGCCAAATTTTTTTCGAGGCTGCAGCGGGAAGAAGAAGGGATCTCTCAGTATGCCACAGCACTACAAGAAGTGTTAGCAGAGGTGCAGAAAAAGGAGGCAGCTGAACTCGGCGGCATAGGCTCCACAGACCGGATACTCCGGGAGCAGTTTATTCTAGGATTACACAGCATATCCTTGAGGCGAGCCCTGTCAGAACGGGTCCGAGCGAACCCGGCTCTTACATTTCGTCAAATCCTGGCAGAAACAGTAGCCCGAAGTAAAGAAGAAAGCTACGCTTCTGGGGTGGTGCGCATCCAAGCCGCCAAGTCCAGCGTGGACCCAAACCGCCAAGAGGTGCTGGTCCAGGTGGTGCAGGATTTACAGAAATCCGTTCTCAATGTACAGGAGAAGCTGACCCAGATGGAGCAAAGAATGAGGGATCTGTCTGTTGCACCCCCCTACCCAGCTGCACCATCCTCCTTTCAACCTGGCCCATCGTACGCACGCAATAATTCCCCGACGCGACCAATAGGAAACTGGAGGGTGCAGGCTTCCTCTCAGCAGCCACCAGAGGCACAAGGTATTCCTCAACGAAGAGAAGACATCCAATGCTGGCGATGTGGAGGTCGGGGGCATATTGCCAGAGGGTGCCGGAATAGCACTCAAGGCCAACAGAAGCCTCCGTTAAACTACCAACCCCCGCAGTAGTGCGGCACTCTGCGGGGGAGGCGAGAAGGGAGGCCGCTCCGTATCATGACGAACATCTGATCGCTGGGTGTCCCATCATACGTGCTGAATTCGAGGGTGTCCCGGTGGATTGCTTGATAGATACCGGGTCACAAGTGACGACGATGCCAGAAGCATACTTCAATCAACATTTCCAGGCACTGGCCAGGCCAGAGAAAGAGACATTGATCCGGGTGATTGCCGCTAATCAGCAACCGATCCCGGTCACAGGGTTGTGTGGATGAATGTTCGTATCTGTGGGCAAGAAGTGGGGAGAAAAGGGATCTTACTAGTCCCCGAGCCCGTCAAAGGAGATGTACCTGTAATACTGGGGATGAATGTCCTACGTGAATTAGATCAGATTATGTTCACCAAACGGGGACCCGGATACTGGAAGCAGGCTACTACACATAAGCCTACGCAAGAAGCACTTCAGCGACTGATTCGTGTCTGTGGGACGCAGAAGAGTGTGCCATCTCACCAGACGGTAGGGTCATCAGGGCTCCTGGGATGGTGCCCATAATCCTGCCTCCGGACGAGAAAGTATATTACACCTCCCAGTGGGAACCTATCGCAATCTCGATGGGTAGAAGTGATTGTGCAGCCTGTAGCAACCGGAAGAGTGGACCAAGAAGTTATGATAGCTCGTACGGTAGCTGTGGTCCAACAAGGACGTGTCCCTATCAGAGCCTTGAATGTGGGCCCCAGTGAGGTCACCTTGCCCCGAGGGACAGATCTGGCCCTGGTATACTTACATAAAGGTGAAGTGGTGAGCCAAAAAGATATATCCCTATCGCCGATAGAAGGTACGGGGTGGACCCTAGCAGTCTCTGCAAGGGCTGAAGAGATGCCCTCCCCAGAGTGGAGTGGAAAGGTCATCCTCGATCAGATGGAAGTGGATGTGAAATCGCTGGGCCCCGAGCGTGTGCAAGCAGTAGAAGCTATGTTGTGGAAGAACCAGGCTGCATTCGCTCGCCACGCTGAAGATTTCGGCTGCACTGAAGCTATCATGCATGAGATACCGACCGGGGAAGCTCGTCCGATTCGAGAACGGTACCGACAGATCCCTCCCAAGATGTACCAAGAGGTGAAGACTTTACTGAAGCAAATGCTGGATGCGGGAGTAGTACAGGGCAGTCAGAGCCCTTGGGCGGCTCCGGTGGTACTCGTCAAGAAAAAGGATGGGACCATCCGGTTCTGTGTAGACTACAGAAAACTCAACGCCTGTACCGTTCGCGACTCGTACCCATTACCACGAATCGAAGAATCCTTGACGGCATTGGGGAAGGCCAAGTACTTCTCCACCTTGGATTTAGCAAGCGGGTACTGGCAAGTACCTGTGGCGGAAAAAGACAAAGCAAAGACCGCGTTCATTCTCCCGATGGGATTGTTTGAATTTAACCGGATGCCTTTCGGACTCTCCAATGCTCCGGGCACGTTCCAACGGCTGATGGAAAAGTGCTTGGGGGACTTAAATTTCGAAGCTACCCTGATCTATCTGGATGACATCATCGTGTTTTCGGCCTCGTTCAAAGAACACCTTGACCGGCTTGGACAGGTACTCGGAAGACTGCAGGCTCATAACCTTAAGGTGAAGCTGAAAAAATGCCACCTCTTCAAGAGAGAGATCGAGTATCTGGGCCACACAGTTTCACAAGATGGAGTCCTGCCTCTGCAGAAAAGGTGGCGGCCATCCTGAAGTGGCCAGTCCCTCAAACGGTGAGAGAACTCAAGGCATTTCTTGGACTCGCCGGGTATTACCGCCGGTTCGTCAAAGACTTTGCAAAGGTGGCGGGTCCTTTAAATGAGCTGCTGAGGGGGACCGCCGGAGTGTCAAAGAACCAGGGCATCCCTTGGGCTCAGAGACAAGAGGAGGCTTTTCAGGCTATGAAGAATGCCCTTACTTCAGCCCCGATCCTAGCCTATGCGGACTTCGACCGACCATTCCTGCTGTACACGGATGGTAGCCTTCATGGACTCGGTGCAGTATTGTCTCAGATACAGAACGGACATGAAAGAGTCATCGGCTACGCCAGTAGGTCCCTGCGGGACAATGAAAGAAACCCCCACAATTATAGCTCCTTTCGACTAGAGCTCCTGGCCCTAGTGTGGGCCATGACAGAGAAATTTGCTGGCTTCCTGACAGGGACCAAGATCCAGGTCCGAACAGACAATAATCCTCTGGCCCACCTTGAGAATACTAAATTGGGAGCCTTGGAACAACGGTGGGTGGCTCGCCTTGCAAAGTTCGACTTTACCATCTGTTATCGTCCCGCTACCGAAAACGCAAATGCGGATGGACTGTCGAGAGTGACGGTGGAGATCCCAGTGGGGGATCTCGATGAACAACTAGAGGAGGAAGAGACGCCAGACTTTAGCAAGTTTGGGCCCCCAGTGGTTGCGTCACAATTAAGTAGGGAGGCTTGCACACTGCCCCGGTCCCTGGGAAGAACCAATGAAGAATGGGGACGTGCTCAAGCTGCAGACGAAGGGCTACAACAGATGAAACACTGGGTACTGAGAAGCAGAAGCCCGACAAGCAAGAAAGGGCTAACCTGGACGCCGAGATGAAGAGCGTCTTACACCAGTGGGATAGACTAGAAGTTCGAGAATCAGTGTTATATCGTAAGAGACAACAGCCAAAAGAAATAGAAGCAAGATGGCAGGTGGTCATCCCCGGAAAAATGGCTCAAGAGGTAGCTAAAGAAGCACACGAGTTTGGCGCTCACTTCGGACCTGCAAAGACCTACCAATGGTTACAGCGGTACGTGTACTGCCCCCGGTTGGAGTCTGTGGTAGAAGAGGTTTGCCGGCGATGTCGAGTATGCGACCTCATTAAAAGCACCGAACAGAGGGCACCCGTTCAGACCATACAGACCAAGGAACCGCTAGAAATCTTGATGATTGATTATCTCCTCGTGGGACACTCAGCTCGGGGACTACAATACTGTTTGGTTATGACTGACCATTTCTCCAAGTTCGCTGTAGTCACCCCGACTAGAGATCAGACTGCAGAGTCGGCGGCACGGGCTATCTGCCAAGACTTTATCCGGGTGTATGGATGCCCGAAGCGAATCCACTCCGATCAAGGGGCATGTTTCCAAGGCAAGGTGATGGAGGAACTATATCGTATGTATGGCATTGAGCGATCTCGGACCACACCTTACCACCCCCAAGGCAATGGAGCATGTGAACGCTTCAACCGAACCCTACTTCAGATGCTGCGGACATTGGAGGAGGATAAGAAAGCATGTTGGCCGGATTACCTGGCAGAATTGGTCTGGGCCTACAATAACCGAGTTCACTCCACTACGGGTTACACCCCATATCTGTTGCTCTTTGGAAGAGCTGGGCGAGACATCATCGAGCTGAATTTGGAGCAGCCAGAGGATTTCATGGAACGAACTGTCACGTCGTGGGTGAAAGAACATCGACAACGACTACAAACGATCCATCGTTTGGCCGGTCAACAGCTACAGAAGAAAGAACATACGAGCCCTAAACCAATTCAGGAAATACCGCTGCAACCTGGAGATCGAGTGCTAGTCAGAGAGAAGCGCCCCAAGGGCAAACTGAGTGAGAGATGGGAAGTACAACCCTACAGAGTAATTGGACGGGTATATGCTGATGGCCCAGTCTACAAGGTGCAAGTTGAGAATGGGGCGTCCGGCCCTAGAGTACTACACAGAAATATGCTGCGGCCATGTCGGTCCGAAGCTTCTCCTACGCCAATATCTCCTACATTCTCTACCTCGCTCCCTGAACTCACGTCACCTGTGTGTGAAGTCGACGATGACTGGGGGACAGTCCCCAACACAGTGGGGGACCATCAGCCTTCCAGAAGCGGGGAGCCCATGGATGAGCCCCTACCGCCACGTGAAGAAGAGCCCAGCCAAGATTCCACTGTGGCTCCTGCAGCAAGTGTTCCTCCGGGAGCTAGCCAGGCCTGGCCTGATAGTCAAGATCTTAGAAGGTCTCAGAGGTCTACTGCAGGGGTTCCACCAATCCGATATGTTGAACAATGTACTCAGTCTGCTGTATTGCCATTGTTGTCTCCTCCACAGGTGCTGTGTTCACATTGAACGGCCCGTCATTACACTGTGGACCTGATGTTGTGATGGCCGAGGACGACCATCATTAAGTAGGGAGGCATATTGGGGGGCTACTGCTATGGACAGTAAGAGAAGCGTTGCCACTTTAAGAAGTCCCTGCCTGTGTGGGACCGTAAGAAACACGCTGCCACTTTAAGAGACAGAAACCCCCCCAGCTGTGGGATGATGGTATGTCCTGTTTTCCCCCCTTCGGAGAGTGTGTTTTTTGGAACAGCCCGTTTATGTGTAGAGAGGAACAGACTTTCTGTGTAGTTTGGAAAAGACGGCAGTGTTCGTGTGAAATGAAAGTGGGACACAGACAAGCCCGGTATCTAGTGAGAATCTGAAGCAAGGAGAAGATTTGCAGCCCATCGACTCGAGACAGGAGACGTGTGCACCTTCGGATAAGACTGCTGTTGTTGGGGGCCCCCAGGACTGCATCCAAATCCCTGCATCACTGTGAGTTAAATATTGTGCACCTTTCAGGGTTTAGAATAGGCTTCAGTAGATAGAACACGGCAGCCGTGTGGCCTGTGTAGGAGGCCAGAAAGGTTACACGTAGAGTAGCATTGTACCTTGTTGTGAATTTACCTGTGTGCTCTTAACTTGTGATAGTTGGAGAACCGTGCTATTGAGCGGACCAGCTAGAGAAAACGAACAGTTTGTTAAATCTCTTTTGCCACTGTTTACCCCTGCTTGAACCTTCCTTCTTCACATCTTTCCCCGCCTGTTAATAAATTCACCCTTGTGGTTTGCACTCCCATCTTGTGTATCGTACATTATTCTACACCGCGGTGGTCCTCCCAGCCATCGCTTCAACAGCATACATGTCGCTCATAGGTTACAATGTCCCCTCTATACAAGTCTCGGTTTGGATGCCCTCGCGTTAGGTGCGATTCCACATCACGACGCCCCACAAATACTTCGGTACTCACACCCTCCTCCCTTACGAATCCCCACCCGGTGGATAAGTTGAAGGTGCTTACCCGCCCGGTTTTACGGAATTGTTCAGGCAATGGAGATTGGCGGCGGGCCTCAGCGCGAGCCTGCATGTTGGCTTGCAGTCGAGTGTGCCACTCCTCCCTTCGGATACGACGTACCTCTTCGTCGGAGTGGTGCGGCGTGATGGTTGTTGAACCGCTTGAGTTTGGTGGGCAGTCTGTAGAAAAGCCCGGTTCAACGGAACCGGAGAAGATGTGGCTGCGGCGGCACCCGACCAGTGCACCCGAGCAGATTGCTCGGCAGAAGGATTCTTTGTGTCTCCCCAGGCGAACCCGGTGTAGAGGTCCTCAGCTGGGCTGTAGGTCTCGTCGTCATCCTCCTCGACCTCTCCTCCGATGACTACGTCGGGCTGCTCGGCTGACGGAGATGATGGAACGGAATCCTCTGGGTCGACGGGTGACTGTGCTGCAAAGTTCTCCTCGGGGTCGTCGTGCAGGACTTCCAGGCTGCCTGCCTCTTCTTCTGTAGCAGCGGGAAGTGGTGTTTCGATCCCGGTCACCAGGTAGGCCTCTGTATTTGCAGAGGAGGCCTCCGGTTCAGGGGAGAAACAGGCGACAGTCTCAGTAGTGTGGAAACTAGTCGCGGGTTCCGTGGGTGGAACCAAGTATGTGTCGGCTTCTTCTGTGGAGCGTATTGGAAGCTCCGTCTCAAGAACGGGGTCGGCTGTGGGTTTAACCGCTGGAACGGGTCGAGCTGTGGTCCTCACAGGAATGATACAGTCTATGGGCTCCGGTGACGAAGCAGGACAGGTGGTGGGCGACGGTGAGGCGGTTGAGAAGCTGGCGATGTCGTCTGCGCCTGGAGAAGCTGTACCCGGTCGGCTCTGCTGCATCGCATGATGGAGTCTTCTGCCTAAGATCGCACTCCAGCTGCGAATCGTCCACTCCACAGTCTCTAGTAACCGCACCGGAGGTCTTGTAGAGCCTCTAGCCAGAGGTCGGGGCTGCCGTCTATGGTAAGGGCAGGACCCGGACCCGGTTGGCCTATGGCTGCTCTGGCCTCCGCCTCGACCTCCCGCATTAGGTCTTGGAGTCTCGTGCTGGCCATTCTCTTCTTTGGAGGGAAACCACACCCGTTCAACCGGTAAGCGTTCTGGTAGAGCTGGTGAAGAAGGTCTGTGACACTCCTATTTCCTCTGGGCTTTTGTAGTCCAATGGTGGGAAAAGTCTTTGGGGTCCGCCCCCATGGTTGATTCGAGCAATCAGGGCGGACAAAGAGTTTGGCGCCTTTTCTCTTTAGCCCTCCCACGATGAGGGGGGGGGGTTGACTTACTCCTGGGCTTGCACGTGGCGGATTCTTGTGGCGGGAACGCCATCTTGGGCGCCATCTTGGCCCACGGTGAAAAGGCGGGAAAGTTCTTTTAGGGACAAACAAAGTCCAAATTGTAGACAATAAAGTCATTTTAAGCACATTATACCCGTTGGGTAACGGGCCTGCTCGTATCCTGTTCGTGACGCCATTTTCTGACTCACCGTGGCCGGGACTCCGGTTTAGACAGGCGATGCTTCCTTCCTCCTTGTCACGGGTGGACCGCGCCTGCCGGTAGTGGGGCCCGGTGTAGTGCAGATCAAAAGTGTTTGAAGACGTCTTGGTGGAACAGATTAAAGGGGTTTTTAATTTATTCGTGACGCCACCTATGAGTAGTTTCGGTAAGGACTACTGACGATGTGGAACCTCCGGGGGATGGACAGCAGCAAGATGGAACGCTCCCCACAGGCTGAGCGGTGATCCCCGGAGGTTGGAGCTGCTTAAGATGTTGTGCGGCAGCTGCGGTTACCTTGTAGTGCGGACGGACAGTTCATAAGGAAGCACGGACACAGAAAGTCTCTGCAACGGGTCTTTACTGTAACCAGCAGGCAGTACATGGTATACAGATTATGGGTAGCGGACCGGGTGGACTCAGCAGTGATGGTGTCCCTTAGAAATCCGCAGTGTTCCTCCATTCTAACTAATTGGTTGCCAGTGTCGCCCAGGAATACCAGGTCGGGTACGGGGAGGCTGCTTCAATGCCTTATCCATGATGTACGTTCTGGATGTTTTGGGGAGCCTTGGATCCCTCAGTGGGTACACCGCTGGTTAGACGACTGGAAGTTGGCTGGTGGTGGGGTGCTCCTGTGAAGCTGCTCCTCCACGCTTCTGGTTCGCGTAGCAGAGGTGAACTGCTGCCAGCTTCGGTACCAGTGAACCAACTGTGAGTTGTGGGCACGGGAGTCTTTTGGGAACCCGTGTGAATGATGCCCAATCCCGGTTGGTAAGGCCTCAGGTGCTGACACCCGACTGGTGACAGCCCGGGGGCTGCACGGGGTGCGGAGCCCCCGCTCCTGCTCCAAGTTCTAGACTGCTCAGGTCAAGTTCTAGATCCCTTCTTTCTTCTTACTGACTAGACTAAGGGTCTATTCTCCTACACTTCCCTAGCACTCCGCCCACCAGGACCTAGGATTGGCCCTCTGTTCTAGGTGATGCATGCAGGGTTGGATTTCTAAATGAACCAGGTCACTGCTGTGTCAGAAAATATTGCGGCTGCTTTTATGGCTGCAATACCCTCTTGTGACGCACTCGTTGCGGGGCGCCACACATTCACACACACACACTGCATGCATGTATACACATGCACACACTTCATGCATTTACACACACACACACCCCTGCAGCAGCAGCAAGTGATCTGCTGCACTGCAGAGAGACACAAGGCAGCCGGGCCCACGCTAACCTGCTCCACAGGCTCCAGGAATTCGAGGCTGCAGCCTGCAAGAGCCATCAGCAGCTCCGTCCTGCTCACAGGAGAAGGTGGCTGTGGCTTCCCGCACTCTGCGTGCTGGGTCTATCCTGCCTGACATCATTAGATATAAAACCTTGATCGGCATTATACAGTAGCACTCCTGGTGAAAATATCACCACTCAGGGGGTAATTTGCACAATCTCCATATAGACAGCATTTATAAACTGGAGGAAAGCATGGAGTATATTGCAGTAAAAAAATCTTTATTCAATCATGTGTAAAAAAGCGTGATAAAAAGTGACACAGCAGAGGTTCTGAGATGCACTTAACCGACATGTTAAGACCAAGATATAGAACAGTTGTACTTGACTACTGAACAAATGTAGGTTTTACAATGTACTATCTACAGACCTCTCCCTGAGGAAGCTGTGTGGGTGAAACATATGTAGGGGCTTTAGGACCTACTCTCTCTCTCCCTGGTTTGCTCTCCCGCAGTTTTGACCACATAGGTATGATCCTTTGGATGCTTTACTATGCTCAGTTGTTACTGTGACTGTTGGTACTGTTATTTTTACTTTGGGTATAACTTTGTATGTACAACCTAGTCTTATACTCGTTCTGAGAATCAATAAGGTGGGAATTTTCTACCAGAATGGTGCACTTTATTTATTTATTATGTGGTTCTCTGTAGTATCTGTACTATTGAAATATACCCTGTATGTACATTGTAAAACCTACATTAGTTCAGTAGTCAAGTACAACTGTTCTATATCTTGGTCTTAACATGTCGGTTGAGTTGCATCTCAGAACCTCTGCTGTGTCACTTTTTATCACGCTTTTTTACACATGATTGAATAAAGATTTTTTTACTGCAATATACTCCATGTTTTCCTCCTGCCTGACATCATGTTGTAGGGATGACCCAGCATAAGTCAACCTGTGGTTGGTATGCCGATTATAATGGGGGCAATTATCTCTCAGGGCATAAGTCCTCCTCTTGGGGCTCTGGGCTGTCTGGCGCCTCAGGCCTGGGGCTGTAGCCCCAATTGACCTCATTATAATCCGCTCCTGCGCAAATTACATGATCCTGTCCATGGCAAACACATTAGGTTCATTAAGACACACCATATCTATACTAAATGAATTCTCAGCTACTATATATTACAAAGTATACTAACGTAAATCACAAACTTTAGGCTTTAATATAGACCCTACCCTTCAAGATATTATTGAAAAAGAATTTGTATTTTCCCTATTTAAAGTATGCATACAATATCTGAGTATACTCTTCAACAACCCCACCAAAATATTGGTACCTTTAAACTTCTCAACCTTACTAAACAATTGTCATAGCTGGGGAAGTTAGTCATACATAAATCCACTATCCTTTCTAAAATCCTACATCTACTCCACAGTTTACCAATACTGGTTCAAAAATATTGGATTCAAAAACTTCACTCCTAATTGTCAAGATTCATTTGGCGAAACAATAGGCCGATAATTTCCAAGATCATCTTACATAAACACAATAAAAGAGGTGGCTTTGGTTTGCCAAATATTTACGGCTACTACTTGACAAACTTAATAAAACAAACTCAACAAAGCTTAAAGCGTAGCCACTTTTTACATTTTTATTCAATAATAATGTAGAGCAAGTGATTTTAAAGAGGACCTGTCACCAAACCAGGCATGGTGATCTAATTACAGCACTGGATGCAGCATGTCTGCAGCATGCAGATAAGGGGACCCCCAGCACTTGAGCAGCCCTGTACCACGAGATAATACACTTAGAAAACTTACATGCTCCAGCCACTAAGGAGGTGGCTAGAGGCTGGAGCCGAAGGGCAGATTCACACCCCCTGCCTGTGTAATCTGCCCACCGCTGCCAATCATTCTCTCCTTCTTCAACAGCATTTAAACTGAGTTTTTTTTTTTTTTCCAAAACTCAGGGGGCGGGGCCAAACGGCAAGTTCTGGGAAAAAAAAACAAAAAACTGTCATTCATACACTCCCTGATGAAGGAGCATAGCAGGCTCCGAAACGCGTTGGATGGATCCAATAAATGTATAGAGTGAACTTTTGATTCGAGTCATTTGTGGCAGCGCAGACCGACGACACATTGTCCCTGGAAAAATCTGGAATTCGACCACATAGCACATGGAGGTGTGGGTCCAGCAGCAGCCGGCATTACATGTTTTTCATACTGGTTGTGTGTCACACAACTAGACCAGGTGAGCAATGTCAATTACAGCTCTTAAGCCGCTGATTGTTAAAAAGATAAGACCCTATCTGCGCTTGCTTCCTTCTTTTAGTTTATTTACAATCTATGTCCAAGACTATTGGACTTCCCCTGAGAGGATGTTCCATATGGATCTTGGAGAGACCACAAGTAACATGTGGCTAGCTGGGGATGTCTCACCTTAAGAATTGGAAGTTCTCTTTTGCTTCTCAGTTTTTCCTCCATAGCATTCTGCAACAGGTTATATAGCTCCAGTACATACTTTTTGTGGGGTCAGCTTGTAAAAATTCTAGCATTCCTGATCTGATAGAAGATCTAGACACATCTTCTTCTATTGAGGCCAATCCATTATAACAATATAGCCTCCCTTGTCAGAGGGTTTTATTACAATTGATGTGTCCTTCTCAAGGTCTAGTAAATATTTTTAATTCACTATCTGTTAGATTTTTCCCAGCCATGTGTCCTACCTCAATTCTTTCTAGAGCATTTTGGACTAAATGTTCAAATATGTCCACAAAGCTAGTGTCAAACACAGGGGGCTAATTTTGTGCTTTTCATTCCAAGTTCCATGAAGGGACCTGCCCCCAACTCTCCTTGACCTTCATTCCACAGATCTTCTAGAAGATGAAGATCAGGCAATTCTTCCTCTTCAATGCCTTATTCCAAAAAGTTACCCCAATCTTTCTGTTTATAGATTTTGGCCCATCTGTGCCCCCGTGTGAATAACACTAGGTCCTTCAGCCATTTGAATGTATTAAACTTTTTCGTGGGAACAAAGGATAGTCATTTTGACAATAGACCTAGATCTACCTCTGTTAGCCTTCTCTCAGAAAGGTTGATAACTTTCATATCATTTTCTACCTCCGTCACCCTCACTGTACCCCTCACTGGATAGTTCTCACTCAAGTCCATGATATTAGTATATATTGGTTTCCTTTTTTCAGAGCAACCACCATATTCCTTGTTGTCCATGTAATGTCCAAATATTCAATTTCATTACTTCTCCTTTTCGGGAAGGTCCCCAAATTAGATGGACCCGTTGAAGCAATACTGAACTCATTGTCCCTTATCCAAATATTTTGCCTCTGACCAGACTCTATTTCTGTTGTCCCTGTGGTAAGAGTAGAGGTCCCTGTATTGATACAGATCTGAACATCTGTACTAAAAAAGATGATGTTGAGGGTTGTCCATTGGTTGTGGTAGGCATGCTTGTTTTGATCAAGTAATTACTCTGATCTGCCTCGCCCCTTCTCTAGTTGCTTCCCTCTCTTCTTATTCTTGCCCCTACCTCTTCCTCGTGTACCTGTACGCTCAGTCCCATGTTCACTGTCAGAGGTATCGTATTCCGTCCATGAATACTCCTTTTCCCCATTTCCCGGAGATTGTAGATCATATACCCTATTTTCTCTGAAATCTCCAACAGAGTAATGATCTGACATGGCCGCACTGTGGGATCATTTAAATGTGGTTCCTGTAAGGACTGTACTTCCATCAGAGAGGTAGCTCATTTTCAAAGCCAGACGACAGGCCTAAGGTATGTGAATGGTGAATTCTTAAATTGTAATATTTCAGGTCTTGTCTATATGGCCAAATGTCCATGTCCTAAAAGTTATTTCAGGAAGACAGTTCGCAGTTTCAAAAAGAAGATTTTGGAACATATTGGGGATATTAGGTGAAAGCAGGGTACACCAATTGCCAAACATATATGGCAAGAACATGGAGGTGACCTTAAATCAATCCAATTCCAGTGTATTGAGGGGGTGAGGGGATCCCTGGGGAGGGGTGACATTGACAAGATGAAACCCAATGAACATATAGATTGAAGATTGTCACCCCTTTTGGCTTAAATGAATGCATTTCCTTTATTCCATGTATACAATATTTCTCCTACTTCTATCTCCTCTATGATAGAAATCCTACACAAGATGATTTATAAACCTCTGTTAAAATACATCTGATTACCCCTAATATGGCATGATTATACGGTATTATACCCTATTGTTCATCCCTTTAGGGTGTATTAAATTCTGCCTCAATAAGACCCTATTGATGATATCCTCCTATGGTCTACTCTTCTCTGTGCTAATTTTATTGTGTTTGTTATTCTGCTAGAACACCCATAGCTAAGACTCTATTAGCATTATCGATGTCAAATGGTATTTCCTTCTTATACCTAAACTAATAGAATAATCTCAAAATGTTTATGGTAATGGAAAGAAAAAGATGGACACAGACATTAGCTGTGTATCTTCTATTGATTTGGTTCTGGATTGCTTGTTCTAATGTAACCATACTTACCTGCTTTCTGGCAGGAAGCTTCTCTCTGTAACCATAGCAACTGAATAAGACCTTGTGATTGGTGGCATATATCGGATGTTATGTGAGGCGGAGTGATCTGATTGGGCCAGATTGCTGGGCTCACTCATTGGTCGCCCTGACGATCACGTCACCAGAGGAGGCGGTGCTAAATTTATTTAAGGCCAGCGTTTAAGTGTAAGGGGGTGGTCATGGACCTGTCCTCAAGATATTGCCCACATTGATATATAATGTTGCATGTCAAGTGTTTCTGTATAGTGAAAGGCTTTGTAATGTATAAGATGTAGCAGAGTTGAGAATGTTTGCATGTAGAGGTGAGCGGTATTGATAATGTAATGTATATGTATTGGTATAATATATAATGTACGATGTTTAATCAGGTAGTATAAGTGTTATAGTTAGGCAGTTGAAAGATGAAATCTGCCCGGTAATAGGTGACACCTGGGATTAACCAATAGGGGAGGAGCTAGTGCATAAATAGAGGGTTGCTGTGGAAACGCCAGTTAGGGCCCCAGCCTAGGTCACAGACAGACCAGAGTTCCGCATTCTATGAGCAACTTGTGACAGGAGAGGTGGCGTCCTGAGAGAGCAGGGACTGACGGCTGAGTGGCGCTAGTGAGGATACTACATCCTGCGGAATAGAGAGTTGGATCAGTTCTCAACGGACGGTGTCCCCTCAGACGTCTGGAGGCGGCACGAGGCTCGAGTAGGATGGCCAATGGCAGGTACCTGACAGAGGAGTACAGACGAGGGGATGCAGGTATGATCTAGAAGAGACTCTGGAGATTTATGAACTAAGAGTGGAGAACGCTGGCCCCGGCTGGGAGCAGATAGATGCTTGTACGATGTGGTAAATGGCAGTTAGGATACAAGAGAGAGAGGACAGGTGTGTAGCTGCAGCAGAGATAGAAAGAATATACCAGAAAGGGATCAGGGCCCTAGGAATGAAGGATCTGGCTACTGTAGTGTTCAGTGGATCAGGGATAGAAAGAATATACCGGAGGGTATCATGGTGCTAGGAATGAAGGATCTGGCTACTGTAGTGTTCAGCACAGTGACCGACTCGTGCACAGTGCCCGACCCGTGCACAGTGTCCGAGACCCGTGCACAGTGTCCGAGACCCGTGCACAGTGTCCGAGACCCGTGCACAGTGTCCGAGACCCGTGCACAGTCGAAGACTGATGTACAGTGTCCGAGACTGGCGCATAGTATCCGAGACCCGTGCACAGTGTCCGAGACCCGTGCACAGTGTCCGAGACCCCTGCAGAGTGTCCGAGACCCCTGCACAGTGTCCGAGACCCCTGCACAGTGTCCGAGACCCCTGCACAGTGTCCGAGACCCTTGCACAGTGTCCGAGACCCTTGCACAGTGTCCGAGATTGGCGCACAGTGTCCGAGACCGATGCACAGTGTCCGAGACCCTTGCACAGTGTCCGAGACCCTTGCACAGTGTCCGAGACCCTTGCACAGTGTCCGAGACCCGTGCACAGTGTCCGAGACCCTTGCACAGTATCCGAGACCCTTGCACAGTGTCCGAGACCCTTGCACAGTGTCCGAGACTGGCGCACAGTGTCCGAGACTGGCGCACAGTGTCCGAGACCCCTGCACAGTGTCCGAGACCCTGCACAGTGTCCGAGACCCCTGAACAGTGTCCGAGACCCCTGAACAGTGTCCGAGACCCCTGCACAGTGTCCGAGACCCGTGCACAGTGTCCGAGACCCGTGCACAGTGTCCGAGACTCTTGCACCGTCGAAGACTGATGTACAGTGTACGAGACCGGCGCACAATATCCAAGACCCGTGCACAGTGTCCGAGACCCGTGCACAGTGTCCGAGACCCGTGCACAGTGTCCGAGACCCGTGCACAGTCGAAGACTGATGTACAGTGTCCGAGACTGGCGCATAGTATCCGAGACCCGTGCACAGTGTCCGAGACCCGTGCACAGTGTCCGAGACCCCTGCACAGTGTCCGAGACCCCTGCACAGTGTCCGAGACCCCTGCACAGTGTCCGAGACCCTTGCACAGTGTCCGAGACCCTTGCACAGTGTCCGAGACCCTTGCACAGTGTCCGAGATTGGCGCACAGTGTCCGAGACCGATGCACAGTGTCCGAGACCCTTGCACAGTGTCCGAGACCCTTGCACAGTGTCCGAGACCCTTGCACAGTGTCCGAGACCCGTGCACAGTGTCCGAGACCCTTGCACAGTATCCGAGACCCTTGCACAGTGTCCGAGACCCTTGCACAGTGTCCGAGACTGGCGCACAGTGTCCGAGACCCCTGCACAGTGTCCGAGACCCCTGAACAGTGTCCGAGACCCCTGCACAGTGTCCGAGACCCGTGCACAGTGTCCGAGACCCGTGCACAGTGTCCGAGACCCGTGCACAGTGTCTGAGGCCCGTGCACAGTGTCCGAGGCCCGTGCACAGTGTCCGAGACTCTTGCACCGTCGAAGACTGATGTACAGTGTACGAGACCGGCGCACAATATCCAAGACCCGTGCACAGTGTCCGAGACCCGTGCACAGTGTCCGAGACCCGTGCACAGTATCCGAGACCCTTGCACAGGGTCGAGACCCTTGCACAGTCAAAGATGATTACAGTGTCTGAGACTGGCGCACAGTGTTCGAGACTGGCGCACAGGGTCCGAGACTGGCGCACAGGGTCCGAGACTGGCGCAAAGTGTCCGAGACCTTTCACAGTGTCCGAGACCCTTTCACAGTGTCCGAGACCCTTGCACAGTGTCCGAGACCCTTGCACAGTGTCCGAGACCCTTGCACAGTGTCCGAGACCCTTGCACAGTGTCTCAGACTGGCGCACAGTGTCTCAGACTGGCGCACAGTGTCTCGAGACTGGCGCACAGTGTCCGAGACCCTTGCACAGTGTCCGAGACCCTTGCACAGTATCCGAGACCCTTGCACAGTGTCAGAGGACTGGCGCACAGTGTCAAAAACTGGCGCACAGTGTCCGAGACTGGCGCACAGTGTCCAAGACCGTGCACAGTGTCCGAGACCCTTGCACAGTGTCCGAGACCTTGCACAGTGTCCGAGACCCTTGCACAGTGTCCGAGACCCTTGCACAGAGTCCGAGGCCCTTGCACAGAGTCCGAGGCCGTTGCACAGAGTCCGAGGCCCTTGCACAGAGTCCGAGGCCCTTGCACAGAGTCCGAGACCCGTGCACAGTGTCCGAGACCGTGCACAGTGTCCAGCCCGTGCACAGTGTCCGAGACCCGTGCACAGTGTCCGAGACCCGTGCACAGTGTCCGAGACCCGTACACAGTGTCCGAAGCCCGTACACAGTGTCCGAGACCTGTGCACAGTGTCCTAGACCCTTGCCACAGTCGAAGACTGATGTACAGTGCACAGTGTCCGAGACCCGTGCACAGTGTCCGAGACCCTTGCACAGTATCCGAGACCCTTGCACAGGTCGGCCTTGCACAGGTCCGAGACCGCACAGTGTCCGAGCTGCACAGTAGTCCGAGACCCTTGCACAGTGTCCGAGACCCCTGCACAGTGTCCGAGACCCTGAACAGTGTCCGACCTGCACAGGTCGAGACCCGTGCACAGTGTCGAGACCGTGCACAGTGTCATCTGACCGTCAAGTGTCAGAGAGATGGCCGGCGCACAGTGTCCGAGACCCGTGCACAGTGTCCAGACCCGTGCACAGTGTCCTGATGACAGTGCACAGTGTCCGAGACCCGTGCACAGTGTCCGAGACTCCGTGCACAGTCCGAAGACTGATGTACAGTGTCCGAGACTGGCGACTAGTGTCCGAGACCCTGTGCACAGTGTCCGAGACCCGTGCACAGTGTCCGAGACCCCTGCACAGTGTCCGAGACCCCTGCACAGTGTCCGAGACCCCTGCACAGTGTCCGAGACCCTTGCACAGTGTCCGAGACCCTTGCACAGTGTCCGAGACCCTTGCACAGTGTCCGAGATTGGCGCACAGTGTCCGAGACCGATGCACAGTGTCCGAGACCCTTGCACAGTGTCCGAGACCCTTGCACAGTGTCCGAGACCCTTGCACAGTGTCCGAGACCGTGCACAGTGTCCGAGACCCTTGCACAGTATCCGAGACCCTTGCACAGTGTCCGAGACCCTTGCACAGTGTCCGAGACTGGCGCACAGTGTCCGAGACTGGCGCACAGTGTCCGAGACCCTGCACAGTGTCCGAGACCCCTGAACAGTGTCCGAGACCCCTGCACAGTGTCCGAGACCCGTGCACAGTGTCCGAGACCCGTGCACAGTGTCTGAGGCCCGTGCACAGTGTCCGAGGCCGTGCACAGTGTCCGAGACTCTTGCACCGTCGAAGACTGATGTACAGTGTACGAGACGGCGCACAATATCCAAGACCCGTGCACAGTGTCCGAGACCCGTGCACAGTGTCCGAGACCCGTGCACAGTATCCGAGACCCTTGCACAGGGTCCGAGACCCTTGCACAGTCAAAGACTGATGTACAGTGTCTGAGACTGGCGCACAGTGTCTGAGACTGGCGCACAGGGTCCGAGACTGGCGCACAGGGTCCAGAGACTGGCGCAAAGTGTCCGAGACCCTTTCACAGTGTCCGAGACCCTTTCACAGTGTCCGAGACCCTTGCACAGTGTCCGAGACCCTTGCACAGTGTCCGAGACCCTTGCACAGTGTCCGAGACCCTTGCACAGTGTCTCAGACTGGCGCACAGTGTCTCAGACTGGCGCACAGTGTCTCAGACTGGCGCACAGTGTCCGAGACCCTTGCACAGTGTCCGAGACCCTTGCACAGTATCCGAGACCCTTGCACAGTGTCAGAGACTGGCGCACAGTGTCAAAAAACTGGCGCACAGTGTCCGAGACTGGCGCACAGTGTCCAAGACCCGTGCACAGTGTCCGAGACCCTTGCACAGTGTCCGAGACCCTTGCACAGTGTCCGAGACCCTTGCACAGTGTCCGAGACCCTTGCACAGAGTCCGAGGCCCTTGCACAGAGTCGAGGCCGTTGCACAGAGTCCGAGGCCCTTGCACAGAGTCCGAGGCCCTTGCACAGAGTCCGAGACCCGTGCACAGTGTCCGAGACCCGTGCACAGTGTCCGAGACCCGTGCACAGTGTCCGAGACCCGTGCACAGTGTCCGAGACCCGTGCACAGTGTCCGAGACCCGTACACAGTGTCCGAAGCACGTACACAGTGTCCGAGACCCGTGCACAGTGTCCTAGACCCTTGCACAGTCGAAGACTGATGTACAGTGCACAGTGTCCGAGACCCGTGCACAGTGTCCGAGACCCTTGCACAGTATCCGAGACCCTTGCACAGTGTCCGAGACCCTTGCACAGTATCCGAGACCCTTGCACAGTGTCCGAGACTGGCTCACAGTGTCCGAGACCCATAAACAGTGTCCGAGACCCGTGCACAGTCGAAGACTGATGTACAGTGTCAGAGAATGGCGCACAGTGTCCGAGACTGGCGCACAGTGTCCGAGACCCGTGCACAGTGTCCGAGACCCGTGCACAGTCGAAGACTGATGTACAGTGTCCGAGACTGGCGCACAGTGTCCGAGACCCGTGCACAGTGTCCGAGACCCTTGCACAGGGTCCGAGACCCCTTGCACAGTCGAAGACTGATGTACAGTGTCCGAGACTGGCGCACAGTGTCTGAGACTGGCGCAAAGTGTCCGAGACCCTTTCACAGTGTCCGAGACCCTCGCACAGTGTCTCAGACTGGCGCACAGTGTCTCAGACTGGCGCACAGTGTCTCAGACTGGCGCACAGTGTCCGAGACTGGCGCAAAGTGTCCGAGACCCTTGCACAGTGTCCGAGACTGGCGCACAGTGTCCGAGACTGGCGCAAAGTGTCCGAGACCCTTTCACAGTGTCCGAGACCCTTGCACAGTGTCCGAGACTGGCGCACAGTGTCTCAGACTGGCGCCCAGTGTCTCAGACTGGCGCACAGTGTCTCAGACTGGCGCACAGTGTCCGAGACCCTTGCACAGTGTCCGAGACATTTGCACAGTGTCAGAGACTGGCGCACAGTGTCCGAGACTGGCGCAAAGTGTCCGAGACCCTTGCACAGTGTCCGAGACTGGCGCACAGTGTCCGAGACTGGCGCACAGTGTCCGAGACTGGCGCACAGTGTCCGAGACCCGTGCACAGTGTCCGAGATTGGCGCACAGTGTCTGAGACCCGTGCACAGTGTCCGAGACCCTTGCACAGTGTCCGAGACCCTTGCACAATCGAAGACTGATGAACAGTGTCCGAGATTGGCGCACAGTGTCTGAGACCCGTGCACAGTGTCCGAGACCCGTGCACAGTGTCCGTGACCCTTGCAATGTGTCCGGGACCCTTGCACAGTGTCCGGGACCCTTGCACAGTGTCCGGGACCCTTGCACAGTGTCCGAGACTGGCGCACAGTGTCCGAGACTGGCGCACAGTGTCCGAGACCTGTGCACAGTGTCCGAGACAGGCGCACAGTATCCGAGACCCGTGCACAGTGTCCGACACCCTTGCACAGTATCCAAGACCCATGCACAGTGTCCGACACTGGCGCACAGTGTCCGACACTGGCGCACAGTGTCCGACACTGGCGCACAGTGTCCGACACTGGCGCACAGTGTCTGAGACCCTTGCACAGGGTCCGAGACCCCTTGCACAGTCGAAGACTGATGTACAGTGTCCGAGACTGGCGCAAAGTGTCCGAGACCCTTTCACAGTGTCCGAGACCCTTGCACAGTGTCCGAGACTGGCGCACAGTGTCTCAGACTGGCGCCCAGTGTCTCAGACTGGCGCACAGTGTCTCAGACTGGCGCACAGTGTCCGAGACCCTTGCACAGTGTCCGAGACACTTGCACAGTGTCAGAGACTGGCGCACAGTGTCAGAGACTGGCGCACAGTGTCCGAGACTGGCGCACAGTGTCCGAGACTGGCGCACAGTGTCCGAGACTGGCGCACAGTGTCCGAGACTGGCGCACAGGGTCCGAGACTGGCGCAAAGTGTCCGAGACCCTTTCACAGTGTCCGAGACCCTTGCACAGTGTCCGAGACTGGCGCACAGTGTCTCAGACTGGCGCCCAGTGTCTCAGACTGGCGCACAGTGTCTCAGACTGGCGCACAGTGTCCGAGACCCTTGCACAGTGTCCGAGACACTTGCACAGTGTCAGAGACTGGCGCACAGTGTCAGAGACTGGCGCACAGTGTCCCAGACTGGCGCAGTGTCCGAGACTGGCGCACAGTGTCCGAGACTGGCGCACAGTGTCCGAGACTGGCGCACAGTGTCCGAGACTGGCGCACAGTGTCCGAGACCCGTGCACAGTGTCTGAGACCCTTGCACAGTGTCCGAGACCCTTGCACAGTGTTCGAGACCCTTGCACAGTGTCCGAGACCCTTGCACAGTCGAAGACTGATGTACAGTGTCCGAGACTGGCGCACAGTGTCCGAGACCCGTGCACAGTGTCCGAGACCCTTGCACAGAGTCCGAGGCCCTTGCACAGAGTCCGAGGCCCTTGTGACTCACTGTGGCCGGGACTCCGGTTTAGACAGGCGATGCTTCCTTCCTCCTTGTCACGGGTGGACCGCGCCTGCCGGTAGTGGGGCCCAGTGTAGTGCAGATCAAAAGTGTTGAAGACGTCTTAGTGGAACAGATTAAAGGGGTTTTTAATTTATTCGTGACGCCACCTATGAGTAGTTAGGTAAGGACTACCGACGCTGCGGAACCTCCGGGGAATGGACAGCAGCTAGATGTTACGCTCCCCACAGGCTGAGCGGTGATCCCCGGAGGCTGGAGCTGCTTAAGATGTTGTGCGGCAGCTGCGGTTACCTTGTAGTGGGGACGGACAGTTCATAAGGAAGCACGGACACATAAAGTCTCTGCAACGGGTCTTTACTGTAACCAGCAGGCAGTACATGGCATACAGTGGTTGGGTAGTAGACCGGGTGGACTCAGCAGTGATGGTGTCCCTTAGAAATCCGCAGTGTTCCTCCATTCTAACTAATTGGTTGCCAGTGTCGCCCAGGAATACCAGATCGGGTACGGGGAGGCTGCTTCAATGCCCTATCCATGATTTACGTTCTGGATGTTTTGGGGAGCCTTGGATCCCTCAGTGGGTACACCGCTGGTTAGACGACTGGAAGTTGGCTTGTGGTGGGGTGCTCCTTTGAAGCTGCTCCTCCACGCTTTCTGGTTCGCGTAGCAGAGGTGAACTGCTGCCAGCTTCGGTACCAGTGAACCGGCTGTGAGTTGTGGGCACGGGAGTCTTTTGGGAACCCGTGTGAATAATGCCCAATCCCGGTTGTTAAGGCCTCAGGTGCTGACACCCGACCGGTGACGGCCCGGGGGCTGCACGGGGTGTGGAGCCCCCGCTCCTCTCCAAGTTCTAGTTCTCGACCCTTCTTCTCCGAGTCCTAGACTGTTGTTCTTCCATCTGTGTAGACTATTGTGTGTGTTCTACTACACTTCCCTAACACTCCACCCACCAGGACCTAGGATTGGCCCTCTGTTCTAGGTGATGCATGTAGGGTTGGATTTCTAAATTAACCAGGTCACTGCTGTGTCAGAGAATATTGCGGCTGCTTTTATGGCTGCAATACCCTCTTGTGACGCACTCGTTGCGGGGCGCCACACTCCCCCTTGGTTGAATACGCTTGTCCCCAAGCGTCACACTACCCACATTACAGAGATTTTTTTTATATTTTATAACAGATAATACACGTTTATTAATGACAGGTCATTGTATGCATAAAAGTGAAAAGGTGAATAAACAGGTTAACACATTGCGCGGACCCAGCGGGCGGTCGGCTGTCCTTAGGTAAAAGTTCAGGCTGTAGCCGCCAAGTCGCGGTGTTACTTTGCAAACAGGAAGAAGTCTCTTTAGCTGAAAAGTTCAAACAACAAAAGTCACTTATGGAGGACAGTGTTCCGGACTCGTATAGCGAACCACCCGTCACAGCATACATGTCGCTCATAGGTTACTATGTCCCCTCTATACAAGTCCCGGTTTGGATGCCCTCGCGGTAGGTGCGATTCCACATCACGACGCCCCACAAACACTTCGGTACTCACACCCTCCTCCCTTACAAATCCCCACCCAGTGGATAAGTTGAAGGTGCTTACCCGCCCGGTTTTACGGAATTGTTCAGGCAATGGAGACTGGCGGCGGGCCTCGGCGCGAGCCTGCATGTTGGCTTGCAGTCGAGTGTGCCACTCCTCCCTTCGGATACGACGTACCTCTTCGTCGGAGTGGTGCGGCGTGTGGATGCAGTCTCTACGGCGTGATGATTGTTGAACTTGAGTTTGGTGGGCAGTCTGTAGAAAAGCCCGGTTCAACGGGACGGGAGAAGATGTGGTTGCGGCGGCACCCGACCAGTGCACCCGAGCGGATCGCCCGGCAGAAGGATTCTTTGTGTCTCCCCAGGCGAACCCGGTGTAGAGGTCCTCAGCTGGGCTGTAGGTCTCGTCGTCATCCTCCTCAACCTCTCCTTCGATGACTACGTCGGGCTGCTCGGCTGACGAAGACGATGGAATGAAATCCTCTGGGTCGGTGGGTGGCTGTGCTGCAAAGTTCTCCTCAGGGTCGTTGTGCAGGACTTCCAGGCTGCCTGCCTCTTCTTCTGTAGCAGCGGGAAGTGGTGTTTCGATACCGGTCACCAGGTAGGCCTCGGTATTTGCAGAGGAGGCCTCCGGTTCCGGGGAGAAACAGGCGACAGTCTCAGTATTGTGTAAACTAGTCGCGGGTTCCGCAGGTGGAACCAGGTATGTGTCGGCTTCTTCGTGGGAGCGTATTGGAAGCTCCGGCTCTGGAACGGGGTCGGCTGCGGGGTTAACCGCTGGAACGGGTCGAGCTGTGGCCTCCACAGGAATGATGCAGTCTATGGGCTCCGGTGACGAAGCAGGACAGGTGGTGGGCGACGGTGAGGCGGTAGAAAAGCTGGTGATGTCGTCTGGGCCTGGAGAAGCTGTACCCGGTCGGCTCTGCTGCATCGCGTGGTGTAGTCTTCTGCCTAGGGTCGCACTCCAGCTGCGAATCGTCCACTCCACAGTCTCAACTAGTCGCACCCGGAGGTCTTGTAGAGCCTCTAGCCAGAAGTCGGGGCTGCCGTCTATGGTAAGAGCAGGACCCGGACCCGGTTGGCCTATGGCTGCTCTGGCCTCCGCCTCGACCTCCCGCATTAGGTCTTGGAGTCTCATGCTGGCCATTCTCTTCTTCGGAGGGAAACCACACCCGTTCAACCGGTAAGCGTTCTGGTAGAGCTGGTGAAGAAGGTCTGTGACACTCCATTTCCTCTGGGCTTTTGTAGTCCAATCATGGGAAAAGTCTTTGGGGTCCGCCCCCATGGTTGATTCGAGCAATCAGGGCGGACAAAGAGTTTGGCGCCTTTTGTCTTTAGCCCTCCCACGATGAGGGGGTGTTGACTCACTCCTGGGCTTGCACGTGGCGGCTTCTTGTGGCGGGAACGCCATCTTGGGCGCCATCTTGTTCCAATGGTGAAAAGGCGGGAAAGTTCTTTTAGGGACGAACAAAGTCCAAATTGTAGACAATAAAGTCCAGTTTAAGCACATTATACCCATTGGATAACGGGCCTGCTCGTATCCTGTTCGTGACGCCATTTTCTGACTCACCGTGGCCGGGACTCCGGTTTAGACAGGCGATGCTTCCTTCCTCCTTGTCACGGGTGGACCGCGCCTGCCGGTAGTGGGGCCCGGTGTAGTGCAGATCAAAAGTGTTGAAGACGTCTTAGTGGAACAGATTAAAGGGGTTTTTAATTTATTCGTGACGCCACCTATGAGTAGTTCGGTAAGGACTACCGACGCTGCGGAACCTCCGGGGGATGGACAGCAGCTAGATGTTATGCTCCCCACAGGCTGAGCGGTGATCCCCGGAGGCTGGAGCTGCTTAAGATGTTGTGCGGCAGCTGCGGTTACCTTGTAGTGCGGACGGACAGTTCATAAGGAAGCACGGACACATAAAGTCTCTGCAACGGGTCTTTACTGTAACCAGCAGGCAGTACATGGCATACAGTGGTTGGGTAGTAGACCGGGTGGACTCAGCAGTGATGGTGTCCTTTAGAAATCCGCAGTGTTCCTCCATTCTAACTAATTGGTTGCCAGTGTCGCCCAGGAATACCAGATCGGGTACGGGGAGGCTGCTTCAATGCCCTATCCATGATTTACGTTCTGGATGTTTTGGGGAGCCTTGGATCCCTCAGTGGGTACACCGCTGGTTAGACGACTGGAAGTTGGCTTGTGGTGGGGTGCTCCTTTGAAGCTGCTCCTCCACGCTTTCTGGTTCGCGTAGCAGAGGTGAACTGCTGCCAGCTTCGGTACCAGTGAACCGGCTGTGAGTTGTGGGCACGGAAGTCTTTTGGGAACCCGTGTGAATAATGCCCAATCCCGGTTGTTAAGGCCTCAGGTGCTGACACCCGACTGGTGACGGCCCGGGGGCTGCACGGGGTGTGGAGCCCCCGCTCCTCTCCAAGTTCTAGTTCTCGACCCTTCTTCTCCGAGTCCTAGACTGTTGTTCTTCCATCTGTGTAGACTATTGTGTGTGTTCTACTACACTTCCCTAACACTCCACCCACCAGGACCTAGGATTGGCCCTCTGTTCTAGGTGATGCATGTAGGGTTGGATTTCTAAATTAACCAGGTCACTGCTGTGTCAGAGAATATTGCGGCTGCTTTTATGGCTGCAATACCCTCTTGTGACGCACTCGTTGCGGGGCGCCACACTTGCACAGAATCCGAGGCCCTTTCACAGTGTCAGAGACCCTTGCATAGTCGAAGACTGATGTACAGTGTCCGAGACTGGTGCACAGTGGCCGAGACTGGCGCACAGTGTCTCAGACTGGCGCACTGTCTCAGACTGGCGCACAGTGTCCGAGACTGGCGCACAGTGTCCGAGACTGGCGCACAGTGTCCGAGACTGGCGCACAGTGTCCGAGACTGGCGCACAGTGTCCGAGACCGGCGCACAGTGTCCGAGACCGGCGCACAGTGTCCGAGACCCGTGCACAGTGTCCGAGACCCGTGCACAGTGTCCGAGACCCGTGCACAGTGTCCGAGACCCTTGCACAGTCGAAGACTGATGTACAGTGCACAGTGTCCGAGACCCGTGCACAGTGTCCAAGACCCGTGCACAGTGTCCAAGACCCGTGCACAGTGTCCGAGACCCTTGCACAGTATCCGAAACCCATGCACAGTGTCCGAGACCCGTGCACAGTGTCCGAGACCCTTGCACAGTCGAAGACTGATGTACAGTGCACAGTGTCCGAGACCCGTGCACAGTGTCCGAGACCCTTGCACAGTATCCGAGATCCTTGCACAGTGTCCGAGACTGGCTCACAGTGTCCGAGACCCATAAACAGTGTCCGAGACCCGTGCACAGTCGAAGACTGATGTACAGTGTCAGAGACTGGCGCACAGTGTCCGAGACCGGCGCACAGTGTCCCAGACCCGTGCACAGTGTCCGAGACCCGTGCACAGTGTCCGAGACCCGTGCACAGTGTCCGAGACCCGTGCACAGTGTCCGAGATCCGTGCACAGTGTCCGAGACCCGTGCACAGTGTCCGAGACCCTTGCACAGTATCCGAGACCCTTGCACAGTGTCCAAGACTGGTGCACAGTGTCCGAGACCTGTGCACAGTGTCCGAGACTGGAGCACAGTATCCAAGACCAGTGCACAGTGTCCGAGACCCGTGCACAGTGTCCGAGACCCTTGCACAGTGTCCGAGACCCTTGCACAGTGTCCGAGACTGGCGCACAGTGTCTGAGACCCGTGCACAGTGTCCGAATGTCCGAGACCCTTGCACAGTGTCCGAGACACTTGCACAGTGTCCGAGACACTTGCACAGTGTCCGAGACTGGCGCACAGTGTCCGAAACCCGTGCACAGTGTCCGAGACCCGTGCACATTGTCTGAGACCCGTACACAGTGTCTGAGACCCGTACACAGTGTCCGAGACCCGTGCACAGTCGAAGACTGATGTACAGTGCACAGTGTCCGAGACCCGTGTACAGTGTCCGAGACCGGTGCACAGTGTCCGAGACTGGCGCACAGTGTCCGAGACCCTTGCACAGTGTCCGAGACCCTTGCACGGTGTCCGAGACCCGTACACAGTGTCCGAGACCCGTGCACAGTGTCTGAGACCCGTGCACATTGTCCGAGACCCGTGCACATTGTCCGAGACCCGTGCACAGTCGAAGACTGATGTACAGTGCACAGTGTCCGAGACCCGTATACAGTGTCAGAGACCGGCGCACAGTGTCCGAGACTGGCGCACAGTGTCCGTGACTGGCGCACAGTGTCCGAGAGTGGCGCAAAGTGTCCGAGACCCTTGCACAGTGTCCGAGACCCTTGCACAGTGTCTGAGACCCGTGCACAGTGTCCGAGACCCGTGCACAGTGTCCGAGACTCGTGCACAGTGTCCGAGGCCCGTGCACATTGTCCGAGGCCCGTGCACAGTGTCCGAGGCCCGTGCACAGTGTCCGAGGCCCGTGCACAGTGTCCGAGGCCCGTGCACAGTGTCCGAGGCCCGTGCACAGTGTCCGAGATCCGTGCACATTGTCCGAGACCCGTGCACATTGTCCGAGACCCGTGCACAGTGTCCGAGACCCGTACACAGTGTCCGAGACCCGTGCACAGTTGAAGACTGATGTACAGTGCACAGTGTCCGAGACCCGTGTACAGTGTCCGAGACCGGCGCACAGTGTCCAAGACTGGCGCAAAGTGTCCGAGACCCTTGCACAGTGTCCGAGACCCGTGCACAGTGTCCGAAACCTGTGCACAATGTCCGAGGCCCGTGCACAGTGTCCAAGACCCTTGCACAGTCGAAGACTGATGTACAGTGTCCGAGACTGGCGCACAGTATCTGAGACCCGTGCACAGTGTCCGAGACCCGTGCACAGTGTCCGAGACCTTTGCACAGTGTCCGAGACCTTTGCACAGTGTCCGAGACTGGCGCACAGTGTCCGAGACCCGTGGACAGTGTCCGAGACCCGTGCACAGTGTCCGAGATCCTTGCACAGAGTCCAAGACCCTTGCACAGTCGAAGACTGATGCACAGTGTCCGAGACTGGCGCACAGTGTCCGAGACTGGCGCACAGTGTCCGAGACTGGCGCACAGTGTCCGAGACTGGCGCACAGTGTCCGAGACTGGCGCACAGTGTCCAAGACCGGCGCACAGTGTCCGAGACCGGCGCACAGTGCCCGAGACCCGTGCACAGTCGAAGACAGATGTACAGTGCACAGTGTCCGAGACCCGTATACAGTGTCCGAGACCGGCGCACAGTGTCCGAGACCGGCGCACAGTGTCCGTGACTGGCGCACAGTGTCCGAGAGTGGCGCACAGTGTCCGAGAGTGGCGCAAAGTGTCCGAGACCCTTGCACAGTGTCTGAGACCCGTGCACAGTGTCTGAGACCCGTGCACAGTGTCTGAGGCCCGTGCACAGTGTCCGAGGCCCGTGCACAGTGTCCGAGACCCATGCATAGTGTCCGAGACCCTCGCACAGTGTCCGAGACCCTCGCACAGTGTCCGAGACCCTTGCACAGGATCCGAGACCCTTGCACAGTGTCCGAGACCCTCGCACAGTGTCCGAGACCCTTGCACAGGATCCGAGACCCTTGCACAGTGTCCGAGACTGGCGCACAGTGTCCGAGACCCTTGCACAGTGTCCGAGATCCCGTGCACAGTCGAAGACTGATGTACAGTGTCCGAGACTGGCGCACAGTGTCCGAGACTGGTGCACAGTGTCCGAGACTGGCGCACAGTGTCCAAGACCGGCGCACAGTGTCCGAGACCGGCGCACAGTGTCCGAGACCGTGCACAGTCGAAGACAGATGTACAGTGCACAGTGTCCGAGACCCATGCACAGTGTCCGAGACCCGTGCACAGTCGAAGACTGATGTACAGTGTCCGAGACTGGTCGCACAGTGTCCGAGACTGGCGCACAGTGTCCGAGACTGGTGCACAGTGTCCCAGACTGGCGCACAGTGTCCCAGACTGGCGCACAGTGTCCCAGACTGGCGCACAGTGTCCAAGACTGGCGCACAGTGTCCGAGACCCGTGCACAGTGTCCGAGACCCGTGCACAGTGTCCGAGACCCGTGCACAGTGTCCGAGACCCGTCCACAGTGTCCGAGACCCGTGCACAGTGTCCGAGACCCGCGCACAGTGTCCGAGACCCTTGCACAGTGTTCGAGACCCTTGCACAGTGTCGGACACCCTTGCAAGTCGAAGACTGATGTACAGTGTCCGAGACTGGCGCACAGTGTCAGAGACTGGCGCACAGTGTCCGAGACTGGTGCAAAGTGTCCGAGAGCGGCGCACAGTGTCCGAGACCGGCGCACAGTGTCCGAAACCCGTGCACAGTGTCCGAGACCCGTGCACAGTGTCCGAGACCGTGCACAGTGTCCGAGACCCGTGCACAGTCGAGGACTGATGTACAGTGCACAGTGTCCGAGACCCGTGTACAGTGTCCGAGACTGGCGCTCAGTGTCCGAGACTGGCGCACAGTGTCCGAGACTGGCGCACAGTGTCCGAGACTGGCGCACAGTGTCCGAGACTGGCGCAAAGTGTCCGAGACCCTTACACAGTGTCCAGAGACCCGTGCACAGTGTCCAAGACCCGTGCAAAGTGTCCGAATACCCGTGCACAGTGTACGAGAACCGCGCACAGTGTCCAAGACCCTTGCACAGTCGAAGACTGATGTACAGTGTCCGAGACTGGTGCATAGTATCCGAGACCATGCACAGTGTCCGAGATCCGTGCACAGTGTCCGAGACCCTTGCACAGTGTCCGAGACTGGCGCGCAGTGTCCGAGACTGGCGGCAGTGTCCGAGACCGGCGCGCAGTGTCCAAGACCGGCGCGCAGTGTCCGAGACCCGTGCGCAGTGTCAGAGACCCGTGTGCAGTGTCAGAGAACCCGTGCACAGTGTCCGAGATCCGTGCACAGTGTCCGAGACCCGTGCACAGTGTCCGAGACCCGTGCACAGTGTCCGAGACCCATGAACAGTGTCCGAGACCCGTGCACAGTCGAAGACTGATGTACAGTGTCAGAGACTGGCGCACAGTGTCCGAGACCCGTGCACAGTGTCCGAGACCCTTGCACAGTGTCCGAGACTGGCGCACAGTGTCCGAGACCCAGTGCACAGTGTCCGAGAATGGCGCACAGTATCCGAGACCCTTGCCCAGTGTCCGAGACCCTTGCCCAGTGTCCGAGACCCTTGCCCAGTGTCCGAGTCCTTGCACAGTGTCCGAGACCCTTGCACAGTGTCCGAGACTGGCGCACAGTGTCCGAGACCCGTGCACAGTGTCCGAGACCCGTGTACAGTCGAAGTCTGATGTACAGCGTCAGAGACTGGCGCACAGCGTCCGAGACCGGCGCACAGTGTCCGAGACCCATGCACAGTGTCCGAGACCCGTGCACAGTGTCCGAGACCCGTGCACAGTGTCCGAGACCCGTGCACAGTGTCCGAGACCCTTGCACAGTGTTCGAGACCCTTGCACAGTGTCCGAGACCCGTGCACAGTGTCCGAGGCCCGTGCACAGTGTCCGAGGCCCGTGCACAGTGTCCGAGGCCCGTGCACAGTGTCCGAGACCCGTGCACAGGGTCCGAGACCCGTGCACAGCGTCCGAGACCGGTGCACAGTGTCCGAGACCGGTGCACAGTGTCCGAGACAGGCGCACACTGTCCGAGACCGGTGCACAGTGTCCGAGACCGGTGCACAGTGTCTGAGATCCGTGCAGTGTCCGAGACCGGTGTACAATGTCAGAGACCGGCGCACAGTATTCGAGACCGGCGCACAGTGTCCGAGTCCGCAGCACAGTGTCCGAGTCCGGCGCACAGTGTCCAAGACCGGCACAACAGTGTCCGAAACAGGCGCACAGTGTCCAACACGTGATTCGTGTCCGACCCGTGCATAGTGTCAAAGACCGGTGCACAGTGTCCGACCCATGCCCTGTGTCCGATTCCTGCAGTGTCCGACTAGTCCACTATATTTGACACCAGTGCACAGTGTCTGACCGGTTCACGGTGTCCCAGACTGATGCACAGTATCCGATACTAATGCACAGTGTCCGATCTCTCCACAGTGTCCGAGACCGGTGCACAGTGTCAAACCCTCAACGGTGTATGACCCTGAACAGTGTATGACCCTGAACAGTGTATGACCCTTGCACATTGTCTGACTGGTGCAGAGTCTGACCTATGCACAGAGTCTGACCTATGCACAGAATCCGACTGGTGCCTAGTGTCCGACCAAGCAGACTGTCCGACTAGTGCCCAGTATTTGGGTTAGCGTAGCCTGTGGGCATTTTTCTGGGAACCGACTATTTGATTACCAAAGATTTAAAGTATGCGAGACAAATATGGTAAAGACCTAGGTGGCACTTTTTCATATCACTGTATGTGTCCTAGGGACCTGATCCAGGGAACTAGTCTGATTGCCATACATGGAGTCGGGAAGGAATATGGGGCAATTAGCATTTGCCTCATGGGTTTTTCGCCTTCCTCTGGATCAAGAAATTAGCTTTAGGTTGAACATGATGGACATCTCTTGCAACCTTAATACTAATGAAACTGTCACTATATTGAGGTTTAAGGTTGCAGGCCAGGGGTTCCTAAGAAGCCTTACTGAGCTGACAGCCTTAAACTGATCCCAACATTTAGGTGGCAGCGTTGTACATATTTTAGTTAAATGGGGTGAATTAAAAGCAAAGCCAAAGAAATATTAATTCCTTTGACTTTGCTTTTAATTTAGGATAGGGACTCGCAAGACTATGAGGACCCTTGACGCGGGTTGCGAGCTTGTGTATTTTGGCCAAAATATTGACCAATCCTCAATAAATTAATGATGTATATTCTTTTTGTATATTGAAGTTATGCATTTGAGAAGAATTTAATCAAGTTCCTTTTTCTGTGGCTTGGCTTTACATTTTAGAACAGGGACTCACAAGACTATGAGGACCCTTGACGCAGGTTGCAAGCTTGTGTATTTTGGCCAAAATATCGACCAATACCTCATATTTATGGTATATATTGTTTTGCACGGTTTATATAACCCTGTTTCCCTGAAAATAACACACTCTCTTATATTACTTTTTGCTCCAAAAAATGCACTATGTCTTATTTTCAGGGGATGTCTAATTTTTCCATCATCCCCTTACAAGTCCCAATATTCCCATGCAATTCACCGCCCCCCCTCCCCCCTACTTATTTTAGGGGAAAAGGTATATATTTATGTAGAATGCACACAATTCCATCTATGTTGGTCTTGTAAATTAGGGGTAGTGGGGTGCACTGATAGAATAGGGGGGCTGCCCAGCACTAATAGTATGGGCATCACTAATAGACTGTAAGCTGGGTACAGTGCACTTCATGCGTGTGACCAGCACCCTATACAAGTCTTATCCATGTGCAATATTATTACTGAGACATTGCCCCATCCATGAATTGGTCGGTTGTGAGTGTTTGTCTCATCAGTATTTTGCACCTGTGTTGCTACTGAAGCCTCTTGATTCCCCTTTCATTGCAGCCATAAAGTATGATTCCAATAAATGTGCCCCCCAAAACACTGTATGATCCCCCACTGTGAATTCCTCCATAGGCACAGTATGATGACCCTACTGTACCCTCCTCATCTACCTCGGCAAAGTATGGTGACCCCAACACAGTATGATCCCCAACTGCGACCCGCACACAGCCCTCTGCACAGTAGTATGGACCCCACACAATCTTTCACACTGTATAATTGCTTGCATACAGTATTATGGCCCTCAAATAGCCTTCAATAAAGAATAAAGGCTCCTTCATATACCACCACATATTATAATGAACACAGCATACTCCTCCAAATAGTGTAATGCTCCCCTATAGTCCTCCAATTATTATAATATGGGCCCATATTCCTCTAATTATTATAATGCACACCATAGTCCTCCAATTATTATAATGCAGCCTCCATAGTTCTCCAATTATAATAATGCTCCCTCATAGTCCTCAAATTATTATAATGCACCCCGATAGTCCTCCATTATAATGCACCCCCATAGTCCTCCAATTATTATAAATTTACCCCCACACTCTTCCATTATAATGCACCCCATAGTCCTCCAATAATTATAGTGCACACCACAGTCTCCCAATTATTATAAAGTAATCCCTATAGTTCTCCATGTATTATAGTGCGCTCCCCATAGTCCTCCATGTATTATAGTGCAACCCCATATTCTCCCAATTATTATAATGCACTCCCATAGTCCTCCATTATAATGCCCCCCATAGTCATCCAATTTAGTGCACGCCATAGTCTACCAATTATTATAAAGTACTCTCGATAGTCTTCCATGTATTATAGTGCAACCCCATAGTCTTCCAATCATTATAATGCACTCCCCTTAACACTCCATTATAATGCAACCTCCTTAGTCCTCTATGTATTATATTGCACCCCCACAGTCCTCCAATTATAATGCACCTTCTTAGTCCTCAAATTATAATAATGCACTCACCATAGTCCTCCAATTATTATAATGCATCCCACAGTCCTCCAATTATCATAACGCACCCCATAGTCCTCCAATTATTTTAGTGCACCCCATTACTCCAATTATTATAATGCACTCCTCATAGTCCTCCATGTATTTATTATAGTGCACCCCATAGTCCTCCAATTATTATAATGCACTTCTCATAGTCCTCCAACTATTATAATGCACCCCACAGCCCTCCATGTATTATAATGCACCCCCACAGTCCTCCAATTATTATAATGCAGTCCCTATAAGCCCCCAGTATAATGCAGCCTTCAGTCTTCCAATCTTTGTAGTACACCCCAGAGTCCTTTTTGTATTATAGTGCACCCCCACAGTCGACCAATAATTATAATGCACCTTATATAATGCATCCTTAGGCCACCGTACTCAGTGATAAATAAGTACTCCCTGGTGGCTGTCGGATACAAGGAATTTTCAGTCCATGCCCAGAAAAATAAAAACATCAAACAGGGATGGGCTCAGGAGGAGTACTGATCTGGTATAAAGAGGAGCTCCACCAACACATCAAACCGGTGAAGAAAGGAAGCAGCCACATATGGATCAGAATCAGCAGCTCCATCCTCGCCTGTCAGTCTGATGTCTACCTCTGCGCCACCTACATACCACTGCCAGAGTCCCCCTACTTCAATCCAGACTGCTTCGAGATCTTACAAGGAGAAGCCGTCCATTATCAGGCACTGGGCAAAGTTCTCATCTTTGGAGACCTCAATGCAAGAACTGGGAGAGAGAGAGACTTCCTGACCACGGATGGAAACATCTACATACTTGGAGCAGAGAATGACAGCCAGGACTCTGTACACAGAAAGCTCCTGAACGTATGTAGAAGTTTAGGACTTCATATCCTTAATGGACGAAGCAAGGGTGACTCTTTAGGAAGGTATACACTAAACTCCCATGTAGGGAGGAGTGTAGTAGATTATACCATTACAGACATGAACCTGGCAAATGTCAGCACCTTCATAGTCACCCCATAAATGCACCTGTCAGACTGCAGCCAACTTCTTCTGTACTTCTGTACATGAAATCTACAGAGAAACCATCCAATCAGAAGCCACAGCAGAGCGGCCTCTTCAGCCGGCCTCAGGGGTGAACCTAGCCTCTCTGCTGCCTGAGGCGAACTGCAAAACGGCGCCCCCCCCCCCCCACCCGCTAGAAAAAAATTTTAATTGATATTTATCCTGTAAAAATTAGCAAAATAGTGGACATTTTAGTTTACTGAAACAGAAAAAAAAGATCTCCACACAAAGATGTCTGCACCATCACACGCACATACAAGAACCACACAGAAGAATCCAGAACAAGGATCATTAATGGCAATGGCAGCTTGGCACACGCATTTAGACACATAATGACAACTGGCAGAGCCGTGGTCCTGCAGGCAGAACTGATTGCCAACCTCTGGCACACGCCTGCAAAACTCTGGACCGCTGCCTGGCAGTGAATATTCAGACAAGTCACCATGCCGCACCTTCCACACAACACAGGTAAAGACCTGCAGTCTGAGCATCAACAAGCCGCCACTGCACTAAGTTGGTAAAATGGCGCTTCTTCTCCATTCAACAGACCACACTTACTCCCGAATTGCCTAGCCAATCACAAGCGCCACACACGGGGCTGTCTTTATGTAATTAATAACAGGGTCCTTCCTGTCGGGTTGAGCAAAGAATATGGGAGCAGGAAGGGGGAAGAGCACCACCGACCAACCGCTGCTCAGGAGAAAGATGGCTGGATGCCTGAATGTACCGAGGGGCAGCACTGGACCTGGTGTGTAAGGGTGGTTTCACATTTGCATTCGGAACGCAAGCGTAACAGAACGCAGCCAAACGCTGCGTTCCTATGTTTAACATGGGAACGATTCCGTTTGGATGCGCATAATTTATACGCCCTCCTCCGCTCTCCAAATGCAACATGTTGCATTTTTTGTGCGTTCACAGGTGCTTGTTTTATCAGCAAGTGCCCGCGAGTGCACAAACAATGCATGGATCTCAATGGATCCGCACTGTCCTCCGCATGGCGGCGCAGGAGAACGCTGCGGATCACATTGAAATTTCGTCGGCGGCGGCTGGGAGGTGGAGGATCTCCGCCACAGATCTCCGCCTCCCGGCCGCCGTCGAGATCACTTATTGGCTGGCCGAGCACCATACTGATGAGAATCTCCACTGCGTTCACATCAGTATGGCAGCGTTTGCCCTGCGTGTGCATGCCCTGCGCATGCAGACACAAATGCAAATCTGAAACCAGCCTAAGTTATGGCCAATCAGTCCTGCAGCAGAGGGACAATGCATCCTGCATCATAGAAATCATAGGGCCCCATAGCAGAAGTTCTAATTGGGCACCCCCCAACAAAAGCAATATTTGGCTGGGTCACATAGGTACATCTCTCACAATATGTCAGCCTTTACAAAGTAATTTTCCTCCTACTGAAGCCCCTAGATTCCCCTTTCATTGCCCCTCTAAAGTGTGATGCCAACAAAAGTGCCCCACAAACACTGTATGATCCCCCACAGTGCATTCCTCCACATGCACAGTATGATGACCCTACTGCACCTCCTGCAACTACCCCAGTACAGCATGATCCCCAACTATGACCGCCGCCCAGCCCTCCATGTAGTAAAATGGACCTATGTACAGTATAATGGCCCCCAACACAGCCCTCAAATAGCCCTTCATAAAGTATAAAGGCTCCCTTGTAGCCTCCAAGTATTATCATGCCTCCCACAGAGCCCTCCAAATATTATAATGGCTTCCAAATAGTATAATTTGCTCCATATAATATAATACACCCCCATAGTATTCCACATAGTATACCGCATTCCTCCATATATTATGCACCCCCATAGTCTTCTATAAAATAGAATGCACCCCCCACAGTACTCGATATAGAAAAACGCACCCCCACAGTCCTCCATATAGTATATTGCACCCCGTAATCCTCCAAATAGCATATTGCACCCCCACAGAACTCCATAGAGAACAATTCACCCCCACAGTACTTGATATAAAATAATGCACCCCCACACTCCTCCATGTAGTATAATGCACCCCACAGTCCTCCATATAGAATAATGCAGCCCCACAGTCCTCCATATAGAATAATCACCCCCACAGTCCACCATATAGATTAATGCACCTCCACAGTCCTCCAAATAGTATAATGCACCCCACAGTCCTCCATATAGCATAATGAACCCCCACAGTCCTCCATATAGCATAATGCACCCCCATATTGCATACTGCACCCCCATAGCTCTCCATACAGCATATTGGACCCCCATAGTCCTCCATATAGTATAATGCACCCTCATAGTCCTCCATATAGTATAATGCATCCCCTATAGCCTTCCTTATAGTATAATGCACCCCCATAGTCTTCCATATAATATAATGGGCCACAATAGTTCTCCATATAGTATATTGCACCCCCATTGTCCTATATTATATTGTACATTACATAGTTTCCCATCAGTGTACTCACTAAAAAAAACTATTAAAAAAATAAAAAGTAAATACCTCTTCTCCTCAGCATCTCCTCTGCCGCTCTGCACGTCTCAGCACAGTGGCGCTAAGTGATGACATCATTGTTCCCCGCCGTGCTGAGCTGCAGAGGGGTGGACAGCGGTGGCAAGGACTTGGGAGAAGAATGCTGCCGGCAGAGGCGGCCAGGACTATAGGAGCGGCATGCTCGGGGGGGCCACCACTGGTACACACATGGCTCCGCTCCGTACACCTAGTACACACTCAGCTCCGTACACCACGTACGCCTCGTACACAAGCGGCTCTGCTCCGTACAACTCGTACACACACGGCTCTGCTCCGTACACCTCGTACACACTCGGCTCCGCTCCGTACACCTCGTACACAAGCGGCTCTGCTCCATACACCTCGTACACAAGCGGCTCTGCTCCATACACCTCGTACACAAGCGGCTCTGCTCCGTACACCTCGTACACAAGCGGCTCTGCTCCATACACCTCGTAGACAAGCGGCTCTGCTCCGTACACGTTGTACACATGTGGCTCTGCTCTGTACACCTCGTACACATATGACTTCGCTCTGTACACACCGTACACACGTGGCTCCGTTTCGTACACACGTGGCGCCGCTTCGTACACCTCGTACACACTGGGCTCCGCTGCGAAAGCCTCGCACACACGGCTCTGCTCCGTCGCCTCGTACACACGCGGCTCCGCTCCGTACACCTTGTACACTCTCGGCTCTGCTCCATACACCTTGTACACACTTGGCTTCGCTCCGTACGTCTCGTACACACGCGGCTCCGCTCCGTACACCTTGTACACTCTCAGCTCCACAATGTACACACGTGGCTTCACTCTATTCACCTCGTACACACACGCCTCCGCTCTGTACACCTCGTACACACACGGCTCTGCTCCGTACACCTCATACACAAGCGGCTCTGCTCCATACACCTCGTACACACACGGCTCTGCTCCGTACACCTCGTACACAAGCGGCTCTGCTCCATACACCTCGTACACAAGCGGCTCTGCTCCATACACCTCGTACACAAGCGGCTCTGCTCCGTACCCCTCGTACACAAGCGGCTCTGCTCCATACACCTCGTACACAAGCGGCTCTGCTCCGTACACGTTGTACACATGTGGCTCTGCTCTGTACACCTCGTACACATATGACTTCGCTCTGTACACACCGTACACACGTGGCTCCGTTTCGTAGACACGTGGCGCCGCTTCGTACACCTCGTTCACACTGGGCTCCGCTGCGAAAGCCTCGCACACACGGCTCTGCTCCGTATGCCTCGTACACACGCGGCTCCGCTCCGTACACCTTGTACACTCTCGGCTCTGCTCCATACACCTTGTACACACTCGGCTTCACTCCGTACATCTCGTACACACGTGGCTCTGCTCCGTACACCTTGTACACTCTCAGCTCCACAATGTACACACGTGGCTTCACTCTATACACCTCGTACACACACGCCTCCGCTCTGTACACCTCGTACACACGCGGCTCTGCTCCGTACACCTCATACACACGCGGCTCTGGTCCGTACACCTCATACACACTCGGCTCTGCTCCGTACACCTCGTACACACACGCCTCCGCTCTGTACACCTCGTACACACGCGGCTCTGCTCCGTACACCTCACACACACTCGGCTCTGCTCCGTACACCTCGTACACACACGGCTCCACTCTGTACACCTCGTACACACACGGCTCCACTCTGTACACCTCGTACACACTCGGCTCCACTCTGTACACCTCGTACACACTCGGCTCCACTCTGTACACCTCGTACACACAGGGCTCCGCTCTGTACACCTCATACACACACGATTCCACTCCGCACACCTCGTACATACACAGCTTCACTCCATACACCTCATACACACGCACCTCCACTCTGTACACCTTGAACACTCAGCTCCACTCCATATACGTCATACATACACAGCTCTGCTACATTAATTTACACTGTAAAGCCTCAGCCCCACACATAAACTTCACCTCATCCAGCACCATGGTGGAGTCCTGGCTGCATACTGAGGAGCTGATCATGTGACCCGCCTGACTCCTCCCCTCCTTTGACATCATCACAGGTTCTGTCAGCGCGAGGCACAGTGAAGCATGAAGCCGGCTCACACAGCCGGCTCACACAGCCGCACGGGGGGGTGTTTGGAGACCGCGGCCGCTGCCGCTCACACAGCTCACACTGCCACACTGGAGGGGGGGTGTTTGGTGTTTGGAGACCGCGGCCGCTGCCGCTGCGGCAGGAGTCTGCTGAGCCTGGGGCAGATGCCCCGCCAGCAGCCCCAGATACGCCAAGCCTGGTCGCAGCGTCGGCGGCCAGGACTGTAGGAGCGGCATCTGCAGGGGGCCGCACTACCACCAGGCGCTCCTGAAGACGCCGCCCCATGTCTACCAGCAGGGCTCGCCGCCTGAGGCTGACACTTCATGTCGCCTCATGGATGCTGCGGCCCTGGCCGGCCTCCATCCTATAAATGGTCCAAAAGGTCGGCACCAAAGTATAAAGAAGCTTCCAGCAGCCCTGAAATACAGCGGATGTTCCACCACTTCTACAGCTACGAGTACAAGCCTAACCCAGACGGAGTGAGCCAAAGGACCTCAACAATATATTCTATGCAATGGCCAGATTGTCCGACCTTAAAAAAGTAAACTACAAGAGACCTAAAGAAACACAGGTCAATGGTTGGTTTAACAGAGAATGTAAAGCAGTACGGAAGACCCTGAGAACAGCCTCCAACAAGAAACACAGAGACCCCAACCAACCACCCGGGTCTGCGGGAAGCCTATGACACCATACAAAGGCAATACAAAACCATCCTCAGGAGGAAGAAGCAGAGTTACATCTCTACCAAGCTTAACCAACTCCAAGACGCCCTCCAAGACAACTCCTTCTGGGAACTATGGAACCACATGGGCACAAAAGACAAGAAAAAAAACGCCCATATTCAAAATGGCAACATCTGGCTCCAGTACTTCAGAGACCTCTATAAAGACATTCCAAAGGAAGAACTAAGCCAAGAACAGGAAAACTTAATGGCAAAACTAAAAGCAATAGAGGAAAAAAATCAAAAACTTCCAAAACCCGGTGGATACACCTATAACACTACAGGAAGGACCCGAGAGGATCTCTTCCGTAAGATGTAGAAAAGCCAGTGGCCTAGATGGAATCCCCCCGGAAATGCTGAAGCACAGCCAACCAGAAATACAGGCTTCAATGGTCAAACTGTTCAATATTGTGCTGAGTGCCGGCTACTTCCCCCGTACCTGGAACCAAGGCCTCATTACACCCATCCACAAGAGTGGGGACAGGTATGACCCAGCCAACTACCGAGGCATATGTGTCAGCAACAACCTGGGAAAACTGTTCAACAGTATCCTGAACAAGAGGATCCGCACCTTCCTCACTGAGCACAACATCCTCAGCAAGAGCCAAGCAGGGTTCATGCCGAACCACCGCACCATTGACCACATCTGTGGCGCCCCGCAACGAGTGCGTCACAGGAGGGTATTGCAGCCAAGACAGCAGCAGCAATATCCTCTGACTCAGCAGTCACACGGTTAACTCAGAGATCCATACCCTACATGCATCACCTAGCATAGAGGGCCAATCAGGTCCTGGTGGGCGGAGTGTAGTGGTAGTGTGTAGTGGAGAACTGAGCACAATCAGTCAGTAGTGAAGAGTGAAGAAAACTCTCCGAACAACGTAGGAGAAGGAGCTAAACCAACAAGCTCTGCAACCTAGGAGAGGGGGCCTGCACAGTCCTGTGCAGCCCCCTGGCCGTCACCCCGGTTGAGCACCATTAATCCCAGTGCCTTACCAACCGATCAACGGGCATAAAAATGCGGGTCCAAAATCATCCCGTGCCCATCTACAGCCGGTTTGCTGGTACCGAAGCTAGGAGTTGTTCAGCACTTCTATGCGAACCACAGGACTGGAGGGACCGCTTTACAGGAGCACCCCACCACCGCCACACACAGTCGTCTAGCCAGCGGTGTACCCACCAAAGGACCCAGGGCTCCCCAAAGCATCTGGAACGTACAGTTAGGGCCAGAAATATTTGGACAGTGACACAAGTTTTGTTATTTTAGCTGTTTACAAAAACATGTTCAGAAATACAATTATATACAGTTAGGACCAGAAATATTTGGACAGTGACACAAGTTTTGTTATTTTAGCTGTTTACAAAAACATGTTCAGAAATACAATTATATATATAATATGGGCTGAAAGTGCACACTCCCAGCTGCAATATGAGAGTTTCCACATCCAAATCGGAGAAAGGGTTTAGGAATTATAGCTCTGTAATGCATAGCCTCCTCTTTTTCAAGGGACCAAAAGTAATTGGACAATGGACTCTAAGGGCTGCAATTAACTCTGAAGGCGTCTCCCTCGTTAACCTGTAATCAATGAAGTAGTTAAAAGGTCAGGGGTGGATTCCAGGTGTGTGGTTTTGCATTTGGAAGCTGTTGCTGTGACCAGACAACATGCGGTCAAAGGAACTCTCAATTGAGGTGAAGCAGAACATCCTGAGGCTGAAAAAAAAGAAAAAATCCATCAGAGAGATAGCAGACATGCTTGGAGTAGCAAAATCAACAGTTGGGTACATTCTGAGAAAAAAGGAATTGACTGGTGAGCTTGGGAACTCTAAAAGGCCTGGGCGTCCACGGATGACAACAGTGGTGGATGATCGCCGCATACTTTATTTGGTGAAGAAGAACCCGTTCACAACATCAACTGAAGTCCAGAACACTCTCAGTGAAGTAGGTGTATCTGTCTCTAAGTCAACAGTAAAGAGAAGACTCCATGACAGTAAATACAAAGGGTTCACATCTAGATGCAAACCATTCATCAATTCCAAAAATAGACAGGCCAGAGTTAAATTTGCTGAAAAACACCTCAAGAAGCCAGCTCAGTTCTGGAAAAGTATTCTATGGACAGATGAGACAAAGATCAACCTGTACCAGAATGATGGGAAGAAAAAAGTTTGGAGAAGAAAGGGAACGGCACATGATCCAAGGCACACCACATCCTCTGTAAAACATGGTGGAGGCAACGTGATGGCATGGGCATGCATGGCTTTCAATGGCACTGGGTCACTTGTGTTTATTGATGACATAACAGCAGACAAGAGTAGCCGGATGAATTCTGAAGTGTACCGGGATATACTTTCAGCCCAGATTCAGCCAAATGCTGCAAAGTTGATTGGACGGCGCTTCATAGTACAGATGGACAATGACCCCAAGCATACAGCCAAAGCTACCCAGGAGTTCATGAGTGCAAAAAAGTGGAACATTCTGCAATGGCCAAGTCAATCACCAGATCTTAACCCATTTGAGCATGCATTTCACTTGCTGAAATCCAGACTTAAGACGGAAAGACCCACAAACAAGCAAGACCTTTCGTGTTACTCTTCTACTAGATATATAATCCTCTTGCCACAAAAGGACTATTGTACTCTGCATGTATATCTGCCAGCCATGGGAATTGCATGGCTTTTCTGTACCTCAATTGAGGATAGTCAGCTTTTTAACTTGCTCTCTCTTTTATTTGTCTATTTTAGCTTTGCACTTTTTTTATTCTGCTAACTGGCTTGTGTGGGACCGTGTCACAGCTTGGACTTGGATGTATTCTGGCGGTTTCCTGGCTTGTGTGATACCAATAAAGAACTATGGAGAACCGATGCATTGGAAGTAGACATGGCGGAGAAGCTCGAGATGTATTATTTGGACACTCCTTTAAGTGAATGTGTCCCTCTGTGCTTTCCCCCCTTCTCTTCCTCTTTTCTGTGTTGATGCTTTCCTTAGAATGTAGTTATTTCTATTATGCACCGGTTCTTCCTATTTTTGTGTAGTCCCTTTGATTGTTCCCCGTTGTTTCCCCTCGCCAGGTTCGCCATTAACTACTCCAATTCCGCCTCCATTGATAATAATAAGAGATCGTACCTAATTACTACTCTCAGAGGAGAGGGGCAAAAAAGAGCTCCTTTGCCCTTCTCCTAAATGGCGGCCAGCAGCGCGCGCACGCGCACTAGACCGCCGGAAGTCTAGGGTGACGGGGACCTCCTTAATGGATGCACACCGGATGTGACGTCGCGGGAAGTTTTCTTCCCCACCGCGGTGCACCCAGGAGAGTCCTCCTCGCCGCTCCACTTCCGGCGGGAAGGCGCGGCATGCGGCCAAACAATCTGCAGCTGTCGGTCTCCTATTTTAGCCAGTTACTTTGAGCACATAGTACCACCCGCCCCTTGAGAAAGCCGACGCGAAACACGTGTCGGGGCCTCTGAGACGGAGGCAGGAGAACACTGGACCCCCTGATCTGCACCCATGGGTAAGTGCTGACACGGCCTGCCTGTAGTTCGGCTAGTTAGATTGTGACTTGTGCACAGCGTCTCTGCTGCTGTCCACTAACTGAGCACAGGCACACCAGCTTTGGCAACCAGGGTGAGGGTACACGTCCTCCTCTTCTCCTATCTCCTTCTCCCACCTCCCTCTTTCCACACTGTCCTTGGTTACTTAATTACTCTTGCCTGTTTTGTACCACCATTTATATAATAAATACTTTTACACTGCAAATCTAGTGTGGACATTCAGGTGATTAACTTGGGTCACAAAAACATCTATGGTTCTCTTTCTCTGGATAATGCTCTATTTGATGTGTGCCCAATATCATGACTGCTCTTGGTCTTTTATATATTTATATTTATAGCATTCTGTGTTTGTTCACAGCTTTTTCTAAAGGACCAATGGACTATAAAGCCCGCGAAAAAGCGTGGCTATCACAGCTGGATAAAGTGTTCGGTACGGAGGGAGGAGGAGTGGTGCCACCAGCTGACGCACGAGTTAGCCATGCACTGGTTGGGAATATTAAGGCCCTGCTACACCGGAGGACTCGCCTCTGGTGGAACAGGGCATTCATGCAGAGATATATGGATAAGGGTCTGGTACCCAGAGGTCTTAGAATACAGGTTTTCCCTTCCTTCAGTGTGATTGATGACGAATTTAAAAACGAATGGGAATCCCTGGCGACCAATTGTTCGCTTGGGTTTATGGACTTATTGATTGAGTCTAACAGTAAGGCGATTGAGGAAATCGAAAAAGAAATCGAGGCTGCGAGAGTTAAAATTGCGGATGATTTGTCTCCCGAGGCGCTTGGTCAATTTAATAACAATATAGAAAAAGAATTCTCCAAGTGGGAAAAGGAGATAGTTGCCGCAAAAACCAAGAAATATCAAAGAGATGTAGCGGACTTTAAGAACAACCGTGTTTATCGGTGGAGGAATAAAAGGAGACCAGGAAAGCCAGACATCCCTATACCACCAGTTGACAACGTACCAGAAATAGTCACCGCCTCATCATTATCCTCTTTAGATGAGGAACCATCAGACCTTGGGATCATCCCTAAACCACTCACTAGAGCTGAAGCTGCGAAAGGTGGTAAAGACACGGGTAAACGAATACCAGCATCTCCTAAACAACCAAACAAGAAAGGCAAGGGTGGGAATTTGGAGGTAATTAACCTCTCAAAATATAACTTGACACCCGCCCAATGTGAAGTTCTTAAATTGGGGTTAACTTTTGTTCCTAATCAGAACTTTGACTGTTTTACAGTGATTAAGGACCTCCGTCTGTTCCTTAGGAAACTGGTTTTGCGTAAGCTTCATGCAAAGAAAAACTGTGCTGAAGCAGCACTCTCCGAGGTGGAAATGGAGGCCATCGGACATTTGGAGGAGTTGGATGATGATTCAACACCAGCTGCCGCAGGTACGTTCCCTAAATGCATCTATCCCAGATCCACCACGTTCCCCTCTTTCTCACTCTGTCCACAAATCGAGATATTTAATAAACTAGTCTGTCAGGACCTGAGAACTTTAAATATACAATCAAAAAGGGACAATTTATCCCATTTACAAAGACAAGCCCTGAAACAGATTGGAGAATTAAGTGGTATAGTCATTAAACCGGCGGATAAGGGGGGGAACGTGGTGGTCTGGCCGGTGGAGATGTATGGGCGGGAGGCGATGCGACAGCTGAGAAATCGTGAATATTATGAACTACTATCTTCCAACCCCTGTCAAAAATTTTCGGTGGATCTCAGGTCCATTTTGGAGAGAGCACTGGAACAGGGTATTATTCCCAAGAAGGTGATGGAGGGACTCCTAGTCGACGAGCCAGTAATACCCACCTTTTACTTACTTCCCAAAATACATAAAAACCCAGAGAACCCACCGGGGCGTCCGATTGTCTCTGGCATTGGAGGGCTATGTGATGCAACTTGTAAATTTATTGAATATTACTTACATCCTCTAGTGGAGACCTTGCCCTCCTATGTCAGAGACACTTCGGACGTCCTACGGAGACTTGATGGTGTTTTCTTAGATAAGGGGGTGTTGCTGGTGGCGATCGACGTGGAGTCCCTCTACACCTGTATTGGACATGCTGATGGCCTAGAGGCGGTTGACTATTATCTTGGGATGTCAAACTGGGATCCTTTCTTAAAAAGTCTCATTTTAGAACTTCTGGAGTTCGTGCTAAGCCATAACTTTTTCGTTTTCGGGGATCGGTTTTATCTCCAGCGGCGCGGCACAGCGATGGGGGCGGCCTGCGCCCCGTCGTATGCCAACCTCTTCCTGGGTCACTGGGAGGAGGGGGTGTTCGGCGGGGGGCAGGCCACCGCCCCCCATGCGCTGTGCTGGCTCCGCTATATTGACGACGTGTTAGTCGTCTGGAGTGGAGCCATCCCCGAACTCGAGGAATTTATTTCATCTCTGAACTCGAACAGCCTTAATATAAAATTAACATATAAATGGGCAGTAGACGAAATTGACTTCCTAGACATAAAAGTTAAAATCCGGGAAAATGGTGAGGTCACCACTGATCTGTACAGGAAGGACACTGCCGTGAACTCCCTCTTGCACGCTACCTCTTCGCACACACCCTCCACCATCAGGGCCATCCCCGTGGGCCAATTTCTTAGGCTCCGGCGGGTGTGTTCTGATGAGGGGATGTTTGAAGAACGGGCGGCAGAGATGAGAGATAGATTTATAGACCGAGGTTATAGCAGGAGAAGTGTAAAAGCTGGCTACCAACGTGCAAAAAAGACATCACGCCGCGATCTCCTAGCCAATAGACCTAATATAGCATCAAATATAGATAACCCCCCTGCCCTGAGATTTATATCAACTTATTCTAATCAGTGGTCAGAAGTTAGGGGTATTCTTGCACGTCATTGGAGGGTCTTAAAAACTGATCAGTCTCTGGCCCCACTTATCCCGGATAGACCACTGATGACAGCAAGAAGGGGCAGGAGCCTCAGGGATAGACTGGTACACAGCCATTACATAAAAAAACCTCTCGCCCCATTTAATACGGGGCGCCCACTTGTAGGCTGCTATCCCTGCGGCTCTTGCCTCTCCTGCAGGAGCAGCATCTTCCGCACTAGAAAGTTCAGAAATCATGATGGTAGTAGGGAATTTGACATCAGGAAATACATCACTTGTAGCACCACCTGTGTTGTGTATCATGCCACGTGTGGTTGTGGCCTTACGTATGTGGGCCTCACCACTCGTGAGCTTAGACGACGTATAAGGGAGCACGAGAGAGATATTATTGCTGCAGCAGACGTCGAGGATGCAACAACTCTCCGCACAATCCCCCGACATTTTAAAAATTTTCATAATTGTAACCCTGAGACTCTTCGAGTCTGTGGGATTGATAAGTTGAATTTAGGTATCCGTGGGGGGGACGTGAGTAAAGAACTTGCGAAACTTGAGTGCAGATGGATTGTGACCTTAGGCACAATGGCACCCGCTGGACTCAACAAAAGGCTAAGTTTTGCTCCCTTCCTTTAGTCTCTTATTAAACATAAGCTTAGACACCTTTTTCTGGGTGCTGTTGCGGATTTTGTATCGTTTTAGATACATTCGTAGTTCTCCTGGAGTCTCCTTACTCTTATAGTGGTGGCTTTTATTACCCAAAATACTTTCTGTATTTTCTGGGTATGTGCCTTTGTTTTGTTGCTATGTCATGGGGTCTGATCGTTACGGCCCCCTTTTCGTGTTACTCTTCTACTAGATATATAATCCTCTTGCCACAAAAGGACTATTGTACTCTGCATGTATATCTGCCAGCCATGGGAATTGCATGGCTTTTCTGTACCTCAATTGAGGATAGTCAGCTTTTTAACTTGCTCTCTCTTTTATTTGTCTATTTTAGCTTTGCACTTTTTTTATTCTGCTAACTGGCTTGTGTGGGACCGTGTCACAGCTTGGACTTGGATGTATTCTGGCGGTTTCCTGGCTTGTGTGATACCAATAAAGAACTATGGAGAACCGATGCATTGGAAGTAGACATGGCGGAGAAGCTCGAGATGTATTATTTGGACACTCCTTTAAGTGAATGTGTCCCTCTGTGCTTTCCCCCTTCTCTTCCTCTTTTCTGTGTTGATGCTTTCCTTAGAATGTAGTTATTTCTATTATGCACCGGTTCTTCCTATTTTTGTGTAGTCCCTTTGATTGTTCCCCGTTGTTTCCCCTCGCCTGGTTCGCCATTAACTACTCCAATTCCGCCTCCATTGATAATAATAAGAGATCGTACCTAATTACTACTCTCAGAGGAGAGGGGCAAAAAAGAGCTCCTTTGCCCTTCTCCTAAATGGCGGCCAGCAGCGCGCGCACGCGCACTAGACCGCCGGAAGTCTAGGGTGACGGGGACCTCCTTAATGGATGCACACCGGATGTGACGTCGCGGGAAGTTTTCTTCCCCACCGCGGTGCACCCAGGAGAGTCCTCCTCGCCGCTCCACTTCCGGCGGGAAGGCGCGGCATGCGGCCAAACAATCTGCAGCTGTCGGTCTCCTATTTTAGCCAGTTACTTTGAGCACATAGTACCACCCGCCCCTTGAGAAAGCCGACGCGAAACACGTGTCGGGGCCTCTGAGACGGAGGCAGGAGAACACTGGACCCCCTGATCTGCACCCATGGGTAAGTGCTGACACGGCCTGCCTGTAGTTCGGCTAGTTAGATTGTGACTTGTGCACAGCGTCTCTGCTGCTGTCCACTAACTGAGCACAGGCACACCAGCTTTGGCAACCATGGTGAGGGTACACGTCCTCCTCTTCTCCTGTCTCCTTCTCCCACCTCCCTCTTTCCACACTGTCCTTGGTTACTTAATTACTCTTGCCTGTTTTGTACCACCATTTATATAATAAATACTTTTACACTGCAAATCTAGTGTGGACATTCAGGTGATTAACTTGGGTCACAAAAACATCTATGGTTCTCTTTCTCTGGATAAGACCTGAAGGCTGCGGCTGTAAAGGCCTGGCAAAGCATTAAGAAGGAGGAAACCCAGCGTTTGGTGATGTCCATGGGTTCCAGACTTACGGCAGTGATTGCCTCCAAAGGATTCGCAACAAAATATTGAAAATAAAAATATTTTGTTTGGGTTATGTTTATTTGTCCAATTACTTTTGACCTCCTAAAATGTGCAGTGTTTGTAAAGAAATGTGTACAATTCCTACATTTTCTATCAGATATTTTTGTTTAACCCTTCAAATTAAACGTTACAATCTGCACTTGAATTCTGTTGTAGAGGTTTCATTTCAAATCCAATGTGGTGGCATGCAGAGCCCAACTCACGAAAATTGTGTCACTGTCCAAATATTTCTGGCCCTAACTGTATATAATATGGGCTGAAAGTGCACACTCCCAGCTGCAATATGAGAGTTTCCACATCCAAATCGGAGAAAGGGTTTAGGAATTATAGCTCTGTAATGCATAGCCTCCTCTTTTTCAAGGGACTAAAAGTAATTGGACAATGGACTCTAAGGGCTGCAATTAACTCTGAAGGCGTCTCCCTCGTTAACCTGTAATCAATGAAGTAGTTAAAAGGTCAGGGTGGATTCCAGGTGTGTGGTTTTGCATTTGGAAGCTGTTGCTGTGACCAGACAACATGCGGTCAAAGGAACTCTCAATTGAGGTGAAGCAGAACATCCTGAGGCTGAAAAAAAAGAAAAAATCCATCAGAGAGATAGCAGACATGCTTGGAGTAGCAAAATCAACAGTTGGGTACATTCTGAGAAAAAAGGAATTGACTGGTGAGCTTGGGAACTCTAAAAGGCCTGGGCGTCCACGGATGACAACAGTGGTGAATGATCGCCGCATACTTTATTTGTGAAGAAGAACCCGTTCACAAAATTAACTGAAGTCCAGAACACTCTCAGTGAAGTAGGTGTATCTGTCTCTAAGTCAACAGTAAAGAGAAGACTCCATGACAGTAAATACAAAGGGTTCACATCTAGATGCAAACCATTCATCAATTCCAAAAATAGACAGGCCAGAGTTAAATTTGCTGAAAAACACCTCAAGAAGCCAGCTCAGGTTCTGGAAAAGTATTCTTTGGACAGATGAGACAAAGATCAACCTGTACCAGAATGATGGGAAGAAAAAAGTTTGGAGAAGAAAGGGAACGGCACATGATCCAAGGCACACCACATCCTCTGTAAAACATCGTGGAGGCAACGTGATGGCATGGGCATGCATGGCTTTCAATGGCACTGGGTCACTTGTGTTTATTGATGACATAACAGCGGACAAGAGTAGCCGGATGAATTCTGAAGTGTACCGGGATATACTTTCAGCCCAGATTCAGCCAAATGCTGCAAAGTTGATTGGACGGCGCTTCATAGTACAGATGGACAATGACCCCAAGCATACAGCCAAAGCTACCCAGGAGTTCATGAGTGCAAAAAAGTGGAACATTCTGCAATGGCCAAGTCAATCACCAGATCTTAACCCAATTGAGCATGCATTTCACTTGCTCAAATCCAGACTTAAGACGGAAAGACCCACAAACAAGCAAGACCTGAAGGCTGCGGCTGTAAAGGCCTGGCAAAGCATTAAGAAGGAGGAAACCCAGCGTTTGGTGATGTCCATGGGTTCCAGACTTAAGGCAGTGATTGCCTCCAAAGGATTCGCAACAAAATATTGAAAATAAAAATATTTTGTTTGGGTTATGGTTTATTTGTCCAATTACTTTTGACCTCCTAAAATGTGGAGTGTTTGTAAAGAAATGTGTACAATTCCTACATTTTCTATCAAATATTTTTGTTCAACCCTTCAAATTAAACGTTACAATCTGCACTTGAATTCTGTTGTAGAGGTTTCATTTCAAATCCAATGTGGTGGCATGCAGAGCCCAACTCGCGAAAATTGTGTCACTGTCCAAATATTTCTGGCCCTAACTGTATACCCCGGATAGGGCATTCAAGCAGTCTCCTTGTACCTGATCTGGCATTCCTGGGCGACAACGGCAACACAAGTAGTTAGAATGGAGGAACACCGCGGATCTCTGAGAAACACTGGTCATTGCTGAGTCCACCCGGTCCACTACCCTTGACTGTATGCCATGTACTGCTTGCTGGTTACAGTAAAGAACCCGTTACAGAGACTTACAGTGTCCGTGCCTTCTTATGAACTGTCTATCCGCATACTAAGATAACCGCAGCTGCCTCAGAACATCTTGTGCAGCTCCTGGCTCCGGGGATCACCGCTCAGCCTGTGGGGAGCGTTCCATCTTGCTGCATTCCATCCCCCGGAGGCCCCGCAGCGCCGGTACAGGTACCGAACTCTCATAGGTGGCGTCACGACAAATTAACCCCTAATCTGTTCAACCCATGATGTCTCTCTCTTTTGAATCTGGACCACCGGGTCCCACTACCGACAGGCGCGGTCCATCCGTGACAAGGAGGAAGAAGCAAACGCCTGTCCCTCCGGAGTCTCGGCCACGTGAGTCAGAAAATGGCGTCACGAACAGGATACGAGCAGGCCCGTTCCTTAACGGGTATAATGTGCTTAAAAGACTTTATTTCGACTAAAAGGACTTTGTTCGTCCCAAAAAGAACTTTTCCCGCCTTTTCACCGTTGGGCCAAGATGGCGTCCAAGATGGCGATGCCCGCCATGAGGATCACCACGTGCAAACCCAGGGGTGAGCCACCGTCCCTCTTCGTGGGAGGGCCAAGGCAAAAGCGCCAAAATCATTGACCGCCCTGATTGCTCGAAACAACCATGGGGGCGGACCAAAGACTTTTTCCCACAATTGGACTACAAAAACCCCCAAGGAAGTGGGAGTGTCAGAGTCTTCTTCACCAGCTCTTCACCAGAACGCTTACCGGTTTGGACGGGTGTGGTTCCTCCAAGAAGATGACCAGCATCAGACTCCATGACCTTATGCAACAGGTGGAAGCCGAGGCTAGAGCAGCCATAGGCCATCCTGGTCCGGGTCCTGTCCTCACAATCGACGGTAGTCCCGACTTTTGGCAGGAGGCCCTGCAAGACCTCCGGGTGAGGCTCATATAAACTGTTGAGTGGACGATTCGCAGCTGGAGCGCGAGCTTAGGCAACAGACTACATCGTGCGATGCAGCAGAGCTGACCATGTACAGCCACTCCAGGACCGGACGATATCTCCAGTTTCACTACGGCCTCCCCAACGCCTACCGCCTGCCCTGCTTCCTCACCGGAGCCTATTGACTGTTTCATTCCAGTAGAGACCGCAGCTCATCCCGATCCATTGCCAGAAGCCACAGCCGAATCTGTTCCAGAGCCGGAGCTTGCAACCTGCTCCACAGAAGAAGCAAATACTTACCTGGTTCCCGCCGCGGAACCCACCAACAGTCGCACCATCCCTTCAAAGACTGTTGCTCTTGTCTTCCCTGGACTGGAGACCTCTCTTGCAAATACAGAGGCCTACTTGTTCACCGGGATAGAGGCACCATCACAAGCAGTTACAGATGAAGAGGCAGGCAGCCTGGAAGCCCTGCAGGACGACCCTGTGTAAGGATCCGCAGCACCAATGCCCCGTTGTACAGGAGTTCCCGTTACAGCATCTCCATCTACAGAGCAGCCCGATGTGATCGTCGAGGGAGAGGAGGATGACGACGACGGCGAGACCCGCAGTATTACTGAGGACCTCTACACCGGATTTGCCTGGGGAGATACCAAGGAACCTCCAACCGAACAGTCAACTCGGGTACACTGGTCGGGTGCATCCGCGACACCTTCTCCTGTGCTGTTCAACCGGGTGCTGGTCCAGACTTCCCGCCAAGCCCAAGCTTCCTATCAGCCCACATGTCGCAGCTAAATCCACACCCCGAGCCGTACCGACAAAAAAGTACATCAGCTTTGCCGAGAGGAGTGGTGAGCCCGTGAACGTGCCAACATGGAGGCCAGTGCCGCGGCTCGCTGTCAACCGCCGCTGCCTGATGAACTTCGCCGGGAAGGTAGAGTTTCCACCTTTAACTTGTCTAACGGGTGGGGGTTCGCCTGGGAGAAGGGTTTAAGTGGAGGGGTGTTTGTGGGGCGTCGGGAAGTTGAGTCACATCTGCCCAGAGGACATCCAGATCGTGACCTGTATAGGGGAGATTTAATCACCAACGAGCGGCATGCTTGTCATGATGGGTGATTTGCCATACGGGTGCGTTATAGTTCTCCGCGTCGGTGACTTAAATTGCTTGGACTCAGTGACTCTGTTCCTGTTTAACCGCTACAGCCTGGACTCACACTAAGGACAGCCGACCGCCCGCCGGGTCCGCATAAAGGTTAACCTGTTTTCTTTTACTTGCAACATCATAAGTAAAATGCACCTGTTATTAATAAAAGTGTTCTTTTATTGCCGGTTATAAAAATGTAAAAACCTCTGAAATGTTTGGGTAGCGCGACACTTGGGGACAAGTGTATTTCACCAAGGCGGAGTGTGGCGCCCCGCAACGAGTGCGTCACAGGAGGGTATTGCAGCCAAGACAGCAGCAGCAATATCCTCTGACTCAGCAGTCACACGGTTAACTCAGAGATCCATACCCTACATGCATCACCTAGCATAGAGGGCCAATCAGGTCCTGGTGGGCGGAGTGTAGTGGTAGTGTGTAGTGGAGAACTGAGCACAATCAGTCAGTAGTGAAGAGTGAAGAAAACTCTCCGAACAACGTAGGAGAAGGAGCTAAACCAACAAGCTCTGCAACCTAGGAAAGGGGGCCTGCACAGTCCTGTGCAGCCCCCTGGCCGTCACCCCGGTTGAGCGCCATTAATCCCGGTGCCTTACCAACCGATCAACGGGCATAAAAATGCGGGTCCAAAATCATCCCGTGCCCATCTACAGCCGATTTGCTGGTACCGAAGCTAGGAGTTGTTCAGCACTTCTATGCGAACCACAGGAGTGGAGGGACCGCTTTACAGGAGCACCCCACCATCGCCACACACAGTCGTCTAGCCAGCGGTGTACCCACCAAAGGACCCAAGGCTCCCCAAAGCATCTGGAACGTATACCCCGGATAGGGCATTCAAGCAGCCTCCTTGTACCCGATCTGGCATTCCTGGGCGACAACGGCAACACAAGTAGAATGGAGGAACACCGCAGATCTCTGAGAAACACTGGTCATTGCTGAGTCCACCCGGTCCACTACCCTTAACTGTATGCCATGTACTGCTTGCTACTCCGTGCCTTCTTATGAACTGTCTATCCGCATACTAAGGTAACCGCAGTTGCCTCAGAACATCTTGTGCAGCTCCTGGCTCCGGGGATCACCGCTCAGCCTGTGGGGAGCGTTCCATCTTGCTGCATTCCATCCCCCGAAGGTCCCGCAGCGCCGGTACAGTTACCGGAACTCTCATAGGTGGCGTCACGACAAATTAACCCTTAATCTGTTCAACCCATGACGTCTCTCTCTTTTGAATCTGGACCACCGGGCCCCACTACCGGCAGGCGCAGTCAATCCGTGACACAGAGGAAGAAGCAAACGCCTGTCCCTCCGGAGTCTCGGCCACGGTGAGTCACATCCATACCCTGCACAGCCTCATTCAGAGACACGTCTACAATACAAAGAACGGGAAGAAATACGCCAGCTTTGTGGACTTTAAAAAGGACTTTGATTCGGTGTGGCACCCGGGCTTATTCCTGAAACTGCTGGAGAGCGGAATAGGAGGAAAGACCTATGATGTCATCAAAAGCTCCTACACCGAGAACCGCTGCAGCGTGAGTGTGAACGGCAAAAGGACGGCTTATTTCCAACAGAGCCGCGAAGTCAGACAAGGCTGCAGCCTAAGTCCAACGCTCTTTAATATCTATATCAACGAGCTGGCTACCGCTCTGGAATCCTCCACCGCACCAGGTCTCACCCTCCATGACGCTCAGGTGAAATTCCTGCTGTATGCAGATGACCTACTGCTGCTGTCACCAACCGAGAAAGGCCTCCAAGACAACCTGAAAATCCTAGAGAAATTCAGCTCCACCTGGGCCCTACCTGTCAACCTAAAGAAAACCAACACCATGGTGTTCCAGAGGAGAAAGAGAAGGTCAGACCAGCACCCATCATTTGTCCTCAACAACTGCGACCTCACAGGAACAGACAAATATACCTACCTGGGCCTAGAGATTCACCGGTCAGGGAGCTTCAAACAATCCATAGAGACCCTGAAAGACAAGGCTTGCAAAACCTTCTATGCCATCCGAAGGAAACTCTATCATCTGAAGCCACCAGTGAGGGTCTGGTTAAAAATCTTCGACTCCATCATCGCCCCAATCCTCCTATATGGCAGTGAAGTCTGGGCTCCTCCCACCTACCCAGACTGGTCAAGGTGGGATTCCAGTCCAACAGAAATATTCCACCTGGAATTCTGTAAGCACCTTCTCCAGGTCCACCGGAGCACCTCCAACAGTGCTAAAGAGGGCGCTGTCATTCCGGGCTCACCTTCATAGGAGCAATCAAAGCTCCCATCACCATAAAGCCCTGATACATGTAGGTGAAACAGAAAAACCAGAACCCTCGGAACAGCCCAGCCAAACTCAACACAACCAGAACACCAATCACAACCTGACAAAATCCGGAATCAGGAAGATGATAGAGGAGGGCCAAGAGAGGTATGTCAGTGACTGGAAGAACGATATCTTCAGCTCACAGAAACTGACCATGTACCGGAGTCTACAGAGAGACTACAGACTGGCCCCATATCTGGAGAAACTCCCGGATCCCAGAGACCGCAAGATCCTGAGCCGATATAGCCTCAGTGCCCACAGTCTGGTCATCAAATCCGGCCGACACAGGCAGAGATACAAGCCCAGGGAGGAAAGACTGTGCCAACACTGTGATCAGGAGGCCCTGGAGGACGAAACCCACTTCCTGCTACACTGTTGCAAATACTCAGCAGTGAGGGACACTCACTTCAGGAGACTCTCACATCTCTTCCCAGATTTCATCACCATGAAGGAGGAAGAAAAAACATCTATCCTGCTGGGAGAAGAGAGAGCAGTGGAGACAGCAGTGTGGTATATGAGCGAATGCCATAGACTGCGAGAAAAAGAACTATGATGCCATGGACTATAGCCTCCACACTGGATCAGCCCCATCCACCTTCCCTATGCCATGGACTATAGCCCCCCATCCTGGATCCGCCCCATCCACCTTCCCTACAGCTCCAACCCAACATCCCCACAGTCCCTATCCCTATTCCCTTTATACAATTGCTTTGGCAAAACTGAGGTGTATTTGGTCCTGCCAATAAAGCTTCTTTGAATATTGAATATGGAGTACTCACCTTTCCTTGGTTACTCCGCTGCTCTGGCCTCCATGCGAGCATCCTGCAGCTGTGAATATCTCCGCACAGCGGCGACAGTAGTGACATCATCACCTCTTGCTATGCTGGAGATCACAGCGTCAGTGCACGTGCAGTGGAAGAATCTGACTGTGCAAAGATGAGTTGGCGGTGCCAGCGCTGACACTGGGCCCCCATGACTGATGAGAAGGGAAGGGATGGGCCCCTGTGACTCATGGACCCCATAGTGGCCCGTGATGTGCTGCCATTGGTGGTACACCACTGGGTTAGGATTAGATTAATTAGCGCTAGAGCACCATATCACTTCCAGGTTTTCCAAGAAGTGACATGTGCAGCTTTCCATCTTTTAGTACTGCGAGCTGCATGATTTCCGGTGTTCATAAGGCGGCCGTCACACGGAACGATTTCTTGCCCGATATCGTTTAAGCGATCTCCTTTTTGATCGCTTAAGCGATATCGGGCAAGAAATCGTTGCATGTAATCAAGCGATTTAAGATGTTAAATCGCTTGATCGTGACATCGCTGATCTGAGCTCCGGTTCTCAGATCTAGCGATGAACGATTTGACGATCTGTCTCATCGTGGTGTATAACACCACGATGAGCGATCTCCCAGCGCAGAGTCTATGCTGGGAGATGGTAACTATGGTACACGTCGGGTAACTAAGCGACGCGCGGCGCCTTGTTACCCGATGTGTACCATAGTTACCAGCGAGATCGCGGCTCCACATCGCTGGTGAGTCTGTCTGTGTGACATCTCACCAGCGATGTGAGCGATATTGTAAGCGATTGCGCGTGCACGTGATCGCTTACAATATCGCTAAAGATATCTGTGCGTGTGACGGCCGCCTAAGAGTGACAAAAACAGAGGTGTTCTGGAGGAACCTGTCAGCAGACAGAATGAATTAAAGACTGCCTGCACAGTAGCCGCCTGATACACATAAGCGTCCCAAATTTACCGTTCTTCACCATTAAAGTGAACCACAACAAAAAATACCAAGCCGCCCCCAAAGGAGCACGCCGATACCTTACAGTGAATTATGCACCAAACAATCAAATAGGCATAAATATAATCTCTTTATTTGGTAAAATACTTCATATAAAAATCACTAATATTTGTCCAATTATAGAGGCAAATTGCATCAACTTTGTACAGAATGCACAGTTTCACAGGGAAATATCAAAAATTATTATATATGTCATCAGGTTCTTAGCAAATTTAATTTCATGGTACTGTCACCTTATTAAAATTGTCACCAATAAATGGCACTATCACTTTAAGAGGTGTATATATATGTATATATTAATTTCTTGCTCCTGGACTATCTGTGCCTACAGTCTAACCAGGGGATGTACTACTATCATCCCTCTATAGCGGCCGTCACACGCAACGATTTTAAGCCCGATATCGTTTAAGCGATCTCCTTTTTGATCGCTTAAGCGATATCGTTTTGGCATCGTTGCATGTGTGGAGCCCCAGGCGGGACTAGGGTACTCGGTACCGGACCGGTCGGAAGCTGGGGATGTCACGGGTGGCTTGGTCCGGACCGTGTCCCTGGGCTCTCACAATAAAGATGGGGATTTATTTACAAGGGAGATTGTCACGGGTGACGCCACCCACTTGGTGCGGCCAGTGATGGGGCCGCCGCTGCTGCAGAACCTCCGGGGGTGATGGAATGGCAGCGGGGATGGTATAGTTCCAGTGGGAAGAACTGTATCCCCCGGGGCAGTAAGGGTTAAGTCTCTGATGCAGGTTGTAATGTTGTAGCACACTTACTTGCAGGCTGCATGGATCTCTCTCCAGTGCAGGTGCTGACAAGCTGGAGCTGTGGCTCTGCAGGTTGTGGTCTTTCTGGTGCAAGCCTGTATGGGAGAAATGATCTGCAGATGGAAGCAGGCAAGAGGCAATTCAGGGTTCTCCAAAGCTTTACTCAAGTTCTTTCAGTCAGCTTACAAGTTATTTGCAGTTGTTACACAATTCTCAACACACGGTTGCCTTCTCCCTTTCCGGGTTCCCTTCTCTCCTGCAGCCAGGCTCCTTCCTCCTGTGACCCCTCACACAGTCTTTTAAGTGTCCTTTCCGGGCTATTGCTTCTCTTTCTCTTTGTTGTGCGTCACTGGACATTATGGCGGTGACTCGGGCTTCTGTGAGTCCTAGTACGTCACTTAGCTGCCTGTCCTTTGGGTTAGGGATCTCAGTCTGGAACTCAGACCCCCCGTCGTGTTATCTGGGGATGCCGGGTAAACTACGGTCCCCTTTAGAGCCGACACTCTAATTTAGCCCAGCCTCCAACAGTCCTCTAGCATGAGGCTCTGCCAGGCTCCTTCTCTGTGTTCCTTCCAATATTCTAGGAGGGCTTCTCCACCTGCAACAGGTTGCTTCAGCTGCTGTCTAGGGCCCCGGGTTGCACCGTCCCTCTCGGCTCTCTCACACTCCTGGGGATCTGACTCTCTGGATGGGCTTTCTCTCTCCTCTGGCTCGCACTGGCTCAGTACAAATTCTGCGCTCCATCAGTCTTCACTCTTCCAGGCAGTGTGTGTCTTTCTCCTTCTCAGCTTCAGCTCAACCTGCTGCTGTTCTCTGGCCTGCTTCTGGTCTTTGCATCTCAGCACCATGGCTTACTGAACTCCTTTTCTCCTCCCCCTCTCTATATACTGTCAGTCACCTGACCTCTGGTGTGCCCAACCCACTACCCTCGTCCACCACCCCTCTGGTCTCATATAGTGTCTAACCTCAGGGCTGGACGTAACCTCTCTGACACGTGGGTTGTGTGGGCTGTGAGGGTGTTAGTGTTTAACAATTGTCCTACCTGCCTGGCTGCAGTACCCCTTTGTGGCCTCCTGGACGCAGGGGCGCCACACATGTAATCAAGCGATTTTACTATGTAAAATCGCTTGACCGTGACATCGCAGATCTGAGCTCCGGAGCTCATATTTAGCGATGAACGATGTCACGATCTGCTTCATCGTGGTGTATGACACCACGATGAACGATCTCCCAGCGGCAGAGCCTATGCTGGGAGATGGTAACTATGGTACACGTTGGGTTACTAAGCGCCGCGCGGCGCCTAGTAACCCGATGTGTACCATAGTAACCAGCGAGATCGCGGCTCCACATCGCTGGTGAGTCTGTCTGTGTGACATCTCACCAGCGATGTGAGCGATATTGTAAGCGATCGCGCGTGCACGTGATCGCTTACAATATCGCTAGCGATATCTTAGCGTGTGACGGCCGCTTATGTCTCCCATGGTCACACTATTTCATTATAATAGTCCAGTACAATTTATAGATTAACAGTACCTGAGCAGAATCCTGTTTGTAATCAATTCAGATCCCTCCTGTGACTGTGCATCTACCTCTCTCGCCAACGCATGTTTCAAAGTTTTAACCTTCTTCTTCAGGGCGTATAATCTGTGACCAAAATCCCTTTATACTGCTCACACCGCTACTTAGTGGGAGCATCTGTGGCTAATGACCGCCGCGATGACCCATATGGTAATGTATATGATGCACCCCCAGGCTATGGGGTACTTTGGAACCGGACCAGTGCTGTCTCTCTGGGGTATCACGGCAGTTGTGACCTGGCCCCGTGGCCTTGGATCAGTCCAAAAAGAGGTTATTTGCAGGGGATGATTTGTTGTGACGCCACCCGGGGTATGTGGTTAATAGAACCACTGCTGCCGTATTCCTGCTGGGGACGGTGACTTGGGGCAGCGTGGATGGTAAGCCCTCCTTGGGTAGGGTTGAGGGTCCCCAAGGCAGGAGTAGTTGGGATGGATGGATGTAGTGAGGGGCTGGGTACAAGTCACTTACTTCAATGCTGCAGCTTCTCCAGTTAGTGTGCAGGGATGACATGCTGTGGCTCTCCAGGTGGGACTTCTCTGTGACGCTGCAACTAAATAGTCTCAGGCAAGTGTGAGCTTACTGGGTACTTTACTTGATCTTTTCCAAAGTGTGGCGCCCCGCAACGAGTGTAATATCTTCCGTCTCAGTGATGAAATGGCTAAATCCAGAGCTCCATGCACCACATAGAGGTAGAGAGCCAATCAGGTCCTGGTGGGAGGAGTGTGAGGTGTAGTGTGGAAAAAGTGAGAGGAGTAGAGAAGAGGAGACGTGGAAGGAAGGATTAGGAGCCGGGACCTGCACAGTGCCGTGCAGCCCTAGAACGTAACTTAACCGGCAGGGCATCATCAAGCGGTGACCCAGACCGGGAAATGGGCAACAAAGCAACTACGCTGTAGGTTCAAAGATACCCTTGCCCCATTTTACCGGACACCGGTTCTGAGGCAAACAGACGTCCACCGCTGTTCTGCAAACCGGAGTGAAGGAGTAGCTTCATAGGAGCGCCTCACTACAGCCCGAATCAGCCGTCTTGCCAGCAGGGTACCCACTATCGGGAAACAGGACGCCTCTATGTGACACCCTGGCACCCCTGTTGGGCACCACAGAACCCTTGGGACACAAATGGAGTGGAAGCAGCAGCAGTACTCACCACCACTTTACAACACCTTAGACACCCTGTTTCACCCCAGGCCTCTAGGGGGAGCTCCACTGGTCACTTTGAGCCAGTTCCCCCTATAAATAGGGTCCTGGAGAAAGAAACATCAGAGTGTGCAGATGTGGCACCCTGGCACCTTGTTGGGCACCACAGAATCTTTGGCGCACAAATGGAGCAGTAACAGCAAGCATCACTCACAAACAAACCAAAACACCTTAGTACACCTTTAACACCTCTTTCACCCCAAGCCTCTAGGGGGAGCTCCACTGGTCACTTTGAGCCAGTTCCCCCTAAAATAGGGTCTTGGAGGGAGAAACACCAGAGTGTGCAGACACTAAAAGAGCTGCAGGACATGTGCAACCACCGGTTGTGGAGCTTTACCAGGCCCAAACCAGCACACCTGCCCAGTGAGAGACCCTTGTAATTGGGTTCAGAGGAAAGGAGAAAGCACCTCTCAGGGACTGCAGAGTTATCCTAACTCTCCCTCATCATTCGGTTACTGGAACCGAGCTGTGAGAGCTACCTAGCCACCTCAGGAACCAGCACTTCCAACAGGGAGTTTAGCCCCCTGTTCACCTGCCACACCCACCAACGAGAGCCCAGGGAAGAGGATAGACGTTGAATCATCCCTTTAACAGTGCCCTCAGTGCAGCTAAACCAGGTGAAGCACGTTGCACTGAATGTATACCCCGGTCCGGGCAGGATTCCACATCCACCCGACCTCACTAGAGAAGACAGAGAAAGGAAGCCTACACACTGCTTGCTGTGAACCTCCAGGAGGGTTAACCTCATCCTCACCCGGTCCGAGTGTACCTGCTATCCACCAGTAAAGGTACCTAAAAGACTTTGGTGTGCCTGCGCTTTAATTCCTGGATCTAACAGCAGCCTAACTAAGCTGCCTCACAACATCTTGTGCAGCTCCAGGCCCCGGGGACTCCCACTCATCCTGTGGAGAGTGTCTCATCTTGCTGCATTCCATTCCCTGGAGGCCCAAGCAGCGCCGATGGACATCACCGGAACTTTCACAGGTGGCGTCATGAAGACAATTAACCCTAGTGTTCAGCCATCCCCTTATTGATCTGGACCACCGGGCCCCACAGCCGCAGGCGCGGTTCCGTGACAAGGAGAAGCAGACGCCTGCAACGTGAAGAACCTGGCTGCGGTGAGTCAGAATTTGGCGTCACAAACAGGATACGAGCAGGCCCATTCCTTAACGGGTATTGTGTGCTATTTAATGACTGTAAATACCGAACTGTATATTTGAACCGCCATTGCTGCGCAAAAGAGGGGAAAGGAAGGGGCATTACTGTGCAAAGGGCCCGAAGATAGGCCCCGCCCCCACACTGTGATGACTTCCCCTGAACGCAGCAGGAACCGGAATCTCTCGTGGTGCCTCACTCCTCACCGTGAGACCGACACTTCCGTTTGAAATCGAAAGGACTGGCCGCGCTTAACTAAGGGGGAGCGAGGATGAGTAGCCCGGATTCCAACAACGCGGTACCCCTGCCGCTAAACCAAGCGGCACCGCTAAACGCACTTCCAGATGGACAGCAACACGCCGGCGGTATGCAGCAACAACCCGCTCCGATTATGCCGATATCCCTGCCATACGTTCCGAATGCAGCCTGGTTACCTAAGTACAGCGGTACACCCGGTACCTTGGAGACGTTCCAAAGGAAGATATGCCAAGCGCTGGACATGTACGCTATGACCGGTAAGCAGAGGGCTTCAGTTATTATGGGACAGTTAACAGGCGCAGCAGAGTTGCAGAGCCGAAACTGGTCTGTAGAAACTCAGGAGTCTGTGGAGCAGATATTCGCTAAATTAACCCGGGTTTTTGAACATCATACTGAGGCTGAATTAAGACTGTAATTTTACCACTGTAACCAAGGGGCACAGGAAATTGTCCTAGACTATTCGCTGTGCTTGCAAGAAGCATTAAGACTGTTAAAACAAGTCGATCCCGATAGTGTCCGGAATGAAAACAAAGCGTTAACTGGACAGTTTATTGTGGGACTTAGACTACCTGAGGATAGAAAACAGGAAAGCTGGTGGTCCATGCAAAATCCTGGCGAAGAGTTTGACAGTTTGAGAGACTTAACAGTGCGGGGACAACGGCTCTCTGCAGTGCCTGATCTAACATCACAGCAGCAGTATACCGACACCCCTTCCGTGCCGGCAGCAGCATCTCCAATCCCTGCGGTTCAGTCCAGCGCACAGATTATAACACCTGACCGGTTTGAACAACTGTGTGCTAATGTCGAGCAGCTGATGAAGGACATGGCCAAGCTCCAAGCTGGGAGAAGACCCAAGACAGATGCAAGATCATCGGACAGGATTCAACTCGCTGACAGCCCCGACGACGTCCCGTGGATGAGGAGAAAGACACAGCCACCGCGAGGAAAATCTACAGATCTCCGCGTCAGCCAGCAGAGCGACAAAGAAGGACGCAACCAGCAATCCTGTCCTTTAAACGAGCGACCCCTGGGTGAGAAGGGCCAACCCCAGGAGTAGACTGTTCAGGCCCGACCAACTGGGAATACAAGTACGTAGGAGGCTGCCCATACCTACCAATCGTCATCGATGGCATCGCTACCTCCACCTTGATAGACACTGGATCCCAGGTGACAACCATCCCGTGTATCCTTTACAAGCGGTTCTGGCCAGATGTGAAGCTGGAACCCACACACCCCGATCTGAACATTGAAGCCACTAACGGTATGATAGTTCCAGTGGAGGGACAATGGGAAGCTACAGTAAAGGTGGGGAGGGTGCAGCTGAAGAACCAGGATATCATAGTGGTGCAGGATAGACCAAACGAGAGGGATCCACATGTAATACTGGGTACTAATTTCATGGTCAAATGTATCGATGAAGTGTTGTTTTTACTCCAACAGAGTGTTGATGCTGGTAGACCAAGAGAAAAGAGAGCTATCCAAAAACAGATCCGAGCTTTGGTATATCAAGAATAGGTAAAAATGTCTAATGGTGAAATTGGCAGAGTACGGGTCACAGATCCCATTCGAATTGTGGTACCGCCCAGAAGTGAAATGATGATCTGGTGTCGAGCAGCCATAGGCCTCAGAGGGCAGGACTACCAAGCTGTAGTAGAACCTGTAATGTCTGATAGTAGTCCTACGCTCTTGACAGCCAGAGGGTTGGTCGACATGAGAAAGGGGAGAGTCCCCGTACGTATATTAAATTATGGTGATGACGAAGTCAAACTGCCAAGATATGCAACTGTCGCAAAATTGTACCAGGTTGAAAATAATGATGTAATTGGTGTAAAATCCTCTTCCCAAATAGTACCAAAAGGGGTACAACACCATATCCCCACAGGCAACCATGCACCTATCAAAGAAAGGTACAGACCTATACCACCCACACACTACCAAAAAGCAAAAGAAATGCTTCAGGACATGAAAAATGCAGGAGTCACTAGGGATAGCTGTAGTCCCTGGGCAGCACCACTGGTCCTGGTTAAAAAGAAAGATGGTAGTATGAGGATGTGCGTAGACTACAGACAAATCAATAAAGTCACACACAAGAATGCATACCCTTTACCCCGTATAGAGGAGTCACTAGCTGCACTCAAATCTGTCAACTACTTCTCCACGTTAGATCTTACTAGTGGGTACTGGCAGGTTGCCGTTGCAGAGGAAGACCGTGAGAAAACAGCCTTCACGACGCCTATGGGGCTCTGCGAGTTCAACAGTATGCCATTCGGGTTGTGCAATGCCCCAGGAACATTTCAGAGACTGATGGAGTGCTGTTTGGGCCACAAGAACTTTGAGACTGTCCTGTTATACCTTGATGATGTCATTGTATACTCTCAGACCTATGAAGACCACCTACAACACCTGAGCGAAGTGTTCGAGTCACTGTCCAAGTACGGGATGAAACTGAAACCGTCCAAATGTCACCTGCTGAAATCAAGGTCCAATACCTAGGACATGTGGTTAGTGCCGAAGGCGTAGCACCTGACCCGGACAAGGTAACCGTCATCAAGGACTGGCCAGCACCAACTACTCACAAGGAGGTACGTCAATTTCTAGGACTGGTCGGGTACTACCGACGATTCATCAAAGCCTATACCAAGATAGCAGCACCTATGCAAGATCTCTTAGTAGGCCAATCCAAAAACGGCAAGATCAGGGGACCCCTGGGGACCATAATAGGAACAATCCTTCCAAAAGCTCAAAGATGCTTCGACTGGAGAAGAGATCCTGACCTACCCTAATTACAATCTCCCGTTTTTATTGTACACTGATGCAAGCAATGAAGGTTTAGGAGTAGTCCTATCTCAGCGTCAACAAGGGAAGGAAAAGGTGATAGCTTACGCCAGCAGAAAGCTCTGTCCCACAGAAAGGAACCCGGAGAACTACAGCTCGTTCAAGCTAGAGTTCCTGGCCCTGGTCTGGGCAATCACAGAGCGTTTCAAGCATTACCTGGCATCCGCCCCGTTCACAGCTTTCACTGACAACAACCCTCTCACCCACTTAGAGACCGCAAAGCTGGGAGCCCTAGAACAGCGTTGGGTAGCAAGACTCTCAAACTATGACTTCACTGTAAAATACCGGGGAGGTCACAAGAACGGCAATACTGATGCCCTGTCCAGAATGCCTAACCTTCCTGAAGAAGGAGAAGACATAGATGACCTGGAAGAGATTGAACTACCTGCTTTCCACCATACGGGTACGGCAACATGTCACCAGGCGAACCAGAGACGTGTAGAGAGGACCGTGAACCCATTACCTCACCATGACTGGAAGGAGGTTCAAGCTAACGATCCAGATGTCAGCCTGGTAAGATAACTCAAGAGCACGCCAGCATGGACCCTGATGCTTCACAAAATGCTAAATGCCTATGGAAAGAGAAAGGAAGGTTGTTTGTCTACCAAGGTAAACTATGCAGAAGGTATCTGAATCCCAGAACACATGAGCTCATCTGGCAGATTGTGGTCCCCAAGACTGAAGTCCAAATGATCCTTGAAGCATACCATGATGATGCAGGACACTTTGGATGGAAGAAGCTGGAGAGACTCCTGAAAGAACGGTTTTACTGGGTCGGTATGCGAGGCTCAATTGACAAGTGGTGTAAAAACTGTGGACCATGTCTCCTTTAAAGGAGAGACCATCTAACTCAGAAAGCTCCGTAGCAGTCAATTGTTACCACGAAACCCCTGGAGATAGTTGCTCTCGACCACGTGAAGCTAACCCCAAGTCGTACCGGGTACACTTACGCTCTCACCATCGTCGACCAGTATTCAAGGTTCCTGGTAGTAGTTCCAGTTAAGGACTTAACTGCAGAGGTAGCAGCCAAAGCCTTCCAGAGTTACTTCTGTCGCCCCCATGGGTATCCAGACTTGACTGACCAAGGGCCAGCCTTCGAATCAGCTCTGTTTCAAAAATTTCTAGGGCTATACGGGTGTAAAAAGATCAGGACCACACCTTATCATCCCCAGACAAACGGTTTATGTGAGAAAATGAACCACATTGTCATTGATATGCTCAAAACCTTACCAGTTGAAGAGAGAAATCAATGGCCTGAAAAACTTCCAGATCTTGTGGATATCTACAACCACATACCTGTCAGTTCAACCAACTACACACCTGCTTACTTGATGCGGGTAAGACCAGGTAAATTACCTATTGACTTACAGATGGGAACTATTGAACCCACGCAAGATTCTTCTGATGAAGATTGGATCAGTCAACGCCAAGAGCAGTACCACAAAGTACAAGAGAGCGTAGAAAGAAATCTGAACATCAGCAGAACAAAACAAGAAAAAGACTTTGTCATGAATATATGAATATTGCTCATGATTTTAGGAGGTTGGACAATCAGCCAAAACCTACACATAAGGCTTTGTCTACCCTGAGGTGTTTCTGTAGATTCAAGGCTACATGAAAACCCCCACTCCCTCTCTCTCTCCCCTCCCCCTACCCAACATTTACGACCCCCTCATAAATACCTGGAGCTGAGGGGAGCAAAGCGTACACAGGTTTGAACCAGATCTGTCCCTGCAGAAGATCCTTTGTTTAAACCTACAGTGACTTCTATGTCAAATTTAAGAAGACCCGTTCATGCCACATACACATAATTCATATTTTCAGGTTGTTCACCGGTTTGCGCATTTAATGATATGTTTTATATAACTATGTAACGCTCAGGAACCTGGCAAATGATTTCTGCCATTTTGAACATCATAGGTAGGTCATATTTGGTATCAATATTCTCAGAATTAAATGACCTTAAATATGAGTTGTATAGCATGGTTGTGGGGCCACCCCATCCCCAGATATGAAGGATGAGGATTTATTAAGCATGGTGAAAGAGGAGGTCTCAGCAGACAAGCCCACAAAGGAGGGCTCACTCTATGAGGTGGGGCCATGGATTCTATCCCGGTAATAAAACTGGAGAAGCCTTGGTTGGGATATTCCATCCAGGGGCACGGACATAGCCACTACCAGCTGTGTGTGGTGGAATCTTACCTTTCTGGGGAGCGGCCCCCCCACAGAACTACGTGTACCTATGCGTGACTAGGTCTGGCAAGTTCTCTTTTATTCCTTTTATTTTTATAACTGTTTTATGCATACATGTAAATTGTCTCTTATGTAATATTCTGTAAATCTTTTATATAACCACTGCCTATCTTTTGGAGTATAATATTATAATTTACTAGTTTCGATCTCCTTGTCCTATGAACGAGCTCTCACGACCTCACTGTTCGTTGTACGCTATTATACAGGTTACTAATCCACCTGGAAGAGATCAGTGGTGGCAGCTTAATTTTGGTATTTATGAGATATTGTGGGCCTGAGGGTGACTGGATCGAGGTATATATATACGTTCCTAGCAGGAACTGGTGGTATATATTCATCCTGTCACATCACGTGCCGCAGTAGACAACATAAATTAGGGCAGCTGGGCTCCTTTCTTATCCTCTGGCAATACCGGATTTGGCCAGCAGGCTAAGGGGGCGCCAGAGAGCTGCAGGTCCTGACTAGGTCATCATGACAATTGGTGGCAGAGCGGTGGGATCATAGGACATTAGTGATCTGGTTTGAGCAATCATTCCTCTCACTAAAAACTTGCACAGTTCTTACACGAACTCTGCACAAATGTTTTGAAGATCGAGCTCAGTGTTTATTAGATCTGAGACAATACTGTGTGTGTAGCAGTTACCCCGACCCTTCCTTGTTTTTCTATCCTATCCTTTGATTTGGAAATCATGGCCACGGTAGTGTAAAACTGGTATAAAGACTATAACAAGGAGGCTCTTGCCTGCCTGTGCAGATTCAGACATATAGACTCCACCGGCAGATCCAAAAAGCAGATGGAGCAGATGCTGCTGCGACTGGATGTGGAGGAAGCCCAGCACCAGAGCCCAGAGAATGGAGAGGCCAGCCAAAGCCTTGTCAGTGTTGATGCACAGCTCCCGGCTGCAGAGGTCAGTCAAAGCACGGATGGTGTTGCTGCTGAGGCCTTACTTGTGGATGTAAGCCAAGTCCTGCAGAGGTCCCACCTGTAGACGCATGCAGCGTCAGCGACCAGGGTAACGGGGACCCCTATCTGCAACTGGCCTTACCGCACTGTCCTGCCGAGGATTCCCAAGGACGCCTGCAGCTCATTCAGCAATACCAGGAGGCTGAGAGAGCCGAGCGGCGAGCCCAAGCCGAGCGAGAGGCTGAGAGAGCCGAGCGAGAGGCTGCAGAGTGGCGAGCCCAAGCTTAGCAAGAGGCTGCAGAGCGGCGAGCCCAAGCTGAGCGAGAGGCTGCAGTGTGGCGAGCTGAGGCCCAAGCTCAGAGAGACCACGACCTGCGGATGACCCAGCTGGGAAGGCAGTCATCCACCCCACTGAACTGTGAATCGACCAGTCCAACCACCTTCAAGCCCCGTCCAGAGCATTTCCCTGTGCTGGATGACAAAGGTGACCTGGACAATTTTCTGAGGGGTTTTGAAAATACTTGCTTACAGTACCAGCTGCCGAATGACCAGTATGCCCCGTACCTAATCGCAGCGCTGAGAGAAAAAGCGCTAGCGGCATTTGTGGCTCTTCCTCGAGAACTAGATGGGGACTATGCGGCCATTAAGAAGGCTCTAATCCAGAGGTTCCAGCTGACTCCTGAGGTGTACCGCAGAAAGTTCCGGAACCTCCAGCGTGGACCACACGACATCTATAGTGATGTGGTCCACGGGCTCAGAACCAACTTTGAGCAGTGGATCCAAGGACTGGAAGTGACCACCTTTGAGCAGATAAAGGATCTGATGGTGGAAGACCAGTTCCTGTATCTTTGCCCCACTGAGGTACGACAGTTCGTGATGGATCGGGAGCCACCAGATGCGAACAAAGCAGCGCAGATTGCAGATACCTATGAAGCCAATCGGAGACCGGAGGTGCGGAAGCCGGTTGTCACCAACGGGAAAGGGGGTAAGCCGACGACCACCATCCCTGCCCCTGCCAGCCGACCTTCCGGAGGCCCTGTCCCAGCTGCCAGCACTTGGCTGACAGCCGACGTTCGCAAATGTTTTACTTGTGGACAACCGGGACATGTGAGTGCCACTTGTCCGGAGAGGCAGAAGAAGAGACCCTCATCTGAGGCCCCAGGGCCTAGTGCTGCTATTTATTTGGTGGGTGATACGGGTAGGAGTTCCCGGGAGAACCTGCAGTCAGTCACGGTGGGTAACACCATCACTGTGGGGCTCAAGGACTCTGGCGCAGAACGAACTCTCATCCGCCCCGCATACGTGTATCCTCATGAACTCATCCCTGGAAAGACACTGACTGTCACTGGTATCGGGGGTGAGCCCCGATATTTGCCCATGGCCTGAGTTTATCTGGACTGGGGTGTGGGAAGAGGGTGGAGGGAGGTTGGGGTATCTATTGGAGCAAAATATTATAATTTACTAGTCTCGATCTCCTTGTCCTATGAACGAGCTCTCACGACCTCACTGTTCGTTGTACGCTATCATACAGGTTACTGATCCACCTGGAAGAGATCAGTGGTGGCAGCTTAATTTTGGTATTTATGTGATATTGTGGGCCTGAGGGTGACTGGATCGAGGTATATATACGTTCCTAGCAGGAACTGGTGGTATATATTCATCCTGTCACATCACGTGCCGCAGTAGACAATATAAATTATGGCAGCTGGGCTCCTTTCTTATCCTATGGCAATACCAGATTTGGCCAGCAGGCTAAGGGGGCGCCAGAGAGCTGCAGGTCCTGACTAGGTCATCGTGACAGACTTTAACAAGCACGCCTCAGCAGAACCTCTTGCAACAGGTGACTTAGTGCTAAAAAGAAAAAGAAGAACCAACAAGTTGGATGACAATTGGGAATCTGAACCCTATACAATTATGCCATCGCAATATGAAAATTCCAAAACTTTTGTTATTAGCAAGGACCAAGGGAACACTTGTACCACTGTATCTAGGGATCATTTGAAGAAATGTCCAACACCATTAATCCCACAAGTAACCAGTTACCCTGCAGTAACTACTGTTGAAGAAAATAAAGAAAACCTAGTCCATACAGACATTGGATATATACCAGCCGACTGGCCACAATGCAATGGTGCATTCATCATACCAGTTATGCATTTCTACCAGCCTGTGGAAAATCAACCAATCCAACAAGTCCAACAAGAACCAGTTCAAATGCAAGAGATGCAGCCTGTTATATTGGAACCTGAGATTCCTGTAATCGGTGAACCTGCTAGTCCCACAGTAAGAGAGAGAATTCCTACACAACTACCTACAGAGGAAAGTCCAGTAGATAGGTTACGTACTTACTATGGTATCACACAAAGCAGAAATAGAGAAAGAACCACTTTGTACACTAACAACAGCTTTTGAAACACCCACACTACGCAAATCCACACGTAGTACATTAGGACAATCCCCAAGCAAATATGGAGAATGAGTTTAAAATGTAGTGGAATATAGTACCTGTTAAACAATGTAAATAGTAACCGTGTTCAGAAACAGTAAAAAGTAGTGTACAGAAGGGTGGAGGAACTGGGCTCTGTCCCAAGTATATTAAGTTGGGGACAGAAAGTGCCTGGTACGGTGAAAAGGTTAGACCGGCCTCCCAAGCAGAGACACCCATAGGGAATGTATAAAGTTTACCATGCATACCCGTGTATGTGTCTAAGCCATCAGAGACTTTGCTGCTGGACTTTACCCTTTTTCCCTTTTTCATAAACTTTGGACAATTGTCACAGGACTTGTGTGACCTAAACTTACCTTCTTCCAGCCTGCTGCAAATGAACTAGTGCCGTATGGACTGCTTTTCATATTTTTCCCATTTTTCCCTTTTTCTTTTCAGTGATTTTGTATTTTTTCCTTAATACCTTGTATTAAATACCTGTTATTAAATGTTATAAAATGTTTAGAGGTTAAGATGTAAAGAAAAGCTTTTTGCTCAGTCCGGGAGAACTGAAGTTAACTAAGGGGGAATGTGGCACCCTGGCACCTTGTTGGGCACCACAGAACCCTTGGTGCACAAATGGAGCAGTAACAGCAAGCATCACTCACAAACAAACCAAAACACCTTAGTACACCTTTAACACCTGTTTCACCCCAAGCCTCTAGGGGAAGCTTCACTGGTTACTTTGAGCCAGTTCCCCCTATAAATAGGGTCTTGGAGGGAGAAACACCAGTGTGCAGATGCTAGAAGAGCTGCAGGACGTGTGCAACCACCGGTTGTGGAGCTTTACCAGGCCCAAACCAACACACCTGTCCAGTGAGAGACCCTTGTAATTGGGGTCAGAGGAAAGGAGAAAGGGTAACTCTGCAGTCCCTGAGAGGTGCTAACTCTCCCTCATCATCCGGTTACTGGAACCGAGCTGTGAGAGCTACCTAGCCACCACAGGAACCAGCACTTCCAACAGGGAGTTTAGCCCCCTGTTCACCTGCCGCACCACCAACGAGAGCCCAGGGAAGAGGATAGACGTTGAATCATCCCTTTAACAGTGCCCTCAGTGCAGCTAAACCAGGTGAAGCACGTTCCACTGAATGTATACCCCGGTCCTGGCAGGATTCCACATCCACCCGACCTCACTAGAGAAGACAGAGAAAGGAAGCCTACACACTGCTTGCTGTGAACCTCCAGGAGGGTTAACCTCACCCTCACCCGGTCCGAGTGTACCTGCTATTCACCAGTAAAGGTACCTAAAAGACTTTGGTGTGCCTGCGCTTTAATTCCTGGATCTAACAGCAGCCTAACTAAGCTGCCTCACAACATCTTGTGCAGCTCCAGGCCCCGGGAACTCCCACTCATCCTGTGGGGAGCGTCCCATCTTGCTGCATTCCATCCCCCGGAGGCCCAAGCAGCGCCGGTGGACATCACCGGAACTCTCACAGGTGGTGTCACGAAGACAATTAACCCCCATTCTCTTTAATGATTTCAGGAGAAAACATGAAGCAACAAGATTCTACCTGACAAAATTAAAGTGAATGGGCAAAATCAGGAAAAAAACGCAAGTGTGAAAGGCCCCCAAGCCTACCATAAAGAGAAACCTTGATAAGAGCAAATACAGAGAGTTCACTACAAAGTGCAACAGATTACACAGCCTTAAAAATAAAAAGGCCAGGTTAGACTTTGTGAATTGTATAGTTATAGCTTCTTTAGATGTATTTTTTTATTTTACAAATAGGGGAAAAATAGCATTGTACCCAGTTTCATAATTAGCTTGGTGCCAAAGCCCCACTAATCACTTCCAGGTCACGCGTCACGTCACCGCGACCCGGAAGTGACGTGTATTTACCGGCAGCATTCGTATGGGAATACTGCGCATGTACGGGGAAGGCCCCCTTGATGACATCAGTGGGACATGCGCGGGAGATAGTCATTCGCACCCTAGAAAACATGGCGCTTTCACAATGCACACTGTCCCCTGCCCCTTGAGGAAGATACGAAACGGACGTCGAGTGGGTGGGTGGGTCCGGAACAGGTGACAGCACATAGGTTCCCCCATTTGGGTAAGTCCAGCCTGGTACTTATGGGTAAGTCCAGCCTGGTACTTATAATTCTGACTATGATTACTGCAATTTGATGTGGAAGAGAAGGGATTGATTCAGGACAGGCAGCTTATATATAATGCAACTGTGCTAAAAACCTCCCAGCTACTTGGAAAATCACTTGCCAGGTATGCTTATTTGTGACCTAGTGAGATGCTGGAACATATAGTGAGTTTGTTTGTTCTAGAAATATGGAATAACCTCCACCTTTTCAGTAAATGATTCTGACTATCTGTAACTACAAAACCATGGACCCTTACTGTTTTATGTTGCCATAATTGGGGATAACTGGATTAAGGTGTACTGTTTATACAGGCCTACTGTAATTACACATATAACTTGGAACTTTGTAAAGCCACCCTTCTGAGACCAATCTGCAGTGGTTCTAATCTTTTGTACCTCTGTATCTAAGTGCTTTAACATGTTCAATTGCTTTTTAAATTGTCACATTTAAAATTGAAAATAAAATTGTACATTGTTTTAAATAGTACTCTGGTGTGATTATATCACAAGTATTATACTATCTAAAGAAGCCAGCCCAGTTTTGCAAAAGTATTCTTTGGACATATGAAACTAAGATCAACCAACCTGTACCAGAATTATGTGAAGAAAGTATGGAGAAGGCTTGACATGACTCGTGATCCAAAGCACACCACATCCTCTATAAACCATGGTGCAGGCAGTGTGATGTCATGGGCATGCATGCTTCTAATACTGGTTGATCAGTTACATCATCAATGAACACTAAAGATAGAAGCAGCCAGATGAATTCTCAAGTGTACAGGGATATATTTTCTGTTCAGACTCTACCAAATGCAGCAAAGTTGATTGAATTACACTTCACAATACAAATGGATAATGACCCAAAACATAAGGCAAAGAAGTGAAATATTCTGCAATAGTGGAGTCAATGTCCAGACCTCTACCCCACAGAGTGTGCATTTCACATGTTTAAGGCAAAACTTAGAGCTGAAAAGCAACAACTGGTCAGCTGCAGTAAAGGCCTGGCATCACAAAGGAGGAAACCCTGCGTTTGGCAACGTCCATAGCTTTCAGACTTCAGGCAGTCACTGCCTGCAAAGGAACCTCAACAAATTAGTAAAAATTAACATTTTATTTATGGCAAATGCGTCCAATTACGTTAGAACTCCTGAAATAAGGAGGCCTTATAGAAAAATGGTTGAATTTACTGAACATTTCTCAGGATATTTTTGTTCAACCATTTTTTTTAAATTGTGCTAGGAAGTTAGAAGGGTTAAAAGTTTATCACCGGGGGCGTGGCCTGACTGCTCATGGTGGAGGTCGCATGATTTAGGAGCTCCCGGTCCCCAGGCCTTAAAAGCGGCTAAAATAACCTCCACACCAGCTATTTTCTGGCGAAACTCCTCCGACGGACGTATCTACCGGTTCTCCACCGATGGGGAAGGTGAAGAACTCACAATCCCTGCTCCCTAAGCGGGTATCTGCTAACTTTCCCCCCGGCCGCCAGGATCCTGCTCTCCTTTCTAACATGGCGCCTCCCTCCCCTCATAAGGCCCGCGCTTCCCGCCGAGATCAGCAATCTCAGGAGGTTTCCCTGGCTTCTCTCCCCCCGGAGACCCTGGTCACGCTGTCCCTCACGAAGGCTCTCCTGTCGGAACTTCGTTCCTCCTTACAGGAGGACATGAAGACTATGGTGGCCGACCTGCGGGGAGAGGTGGTCGAGCTGGGCGGGCGGATCACCTTGAAGCAAAAATGGCTGAACTAATCCAGTCCCATAACGATCTTCTGGATGATCACGACCTGCTGCATCAGACAATGGGGACGGTGCAGGCAAAGCATGCTGACCTGGAAGACCGGAGCAGGCGCAACAACGTTCGACTTAGAGGTGTCCCAGAGTCAGTCCCTGATGAGGCCCTCAGGCCCTTGCTCCAGGACTACATGCATGAGGTCCTCCCATCTTTGGAATCGAGAGACCTCAAGATTGATCGCATTCATAGAGTGACCAAACCGCCTGGCATCCCCTCACATCTCCCAAGAGATGTGCTTGGAAGGATACATTTCTTCAAAGCAAAGGAAGACTTTCTCCAGGCGTTGAAGGGATCTCCCTCCCTTTCTGATAGATTCGCGACGCTCCAAGTGTTTCCCGACCTCTCACCGGCGACTCTTGCTCTACGCAGGGCTTTTAAACCCTATACATCCATCTTGCAAGACAGGGAAATCGCCTATCGCTGGGGACGCCCCACGCGCCTGATCGTAAGAAAAGACGACGCTTCCCATGTGTGCCTATCTCCTCCTCAAGCAGCGCAACTACTGAGATCCTGGAATCTTCTTCCTGCGCCTGTTTCCACGTCGTCTCAACGTTCCCAAGAGGATCGTCCCTCCAAGCAACTCCCTCGTGGAAGGAGGATCGATCCAGAATGGAAGGTTGTCTGAACTATCTACAGCTGTGTGGAACTCATCTCACTTAGCTGAGGTGACTGCCCTGGGGTCCGTTTTTCTGGACTCCTCACAGCTCCCAGGTCGTATCGCCGTTTTTCTTTTTTTTTTTTTTCCCCTTTCTCTCACTCTCTTCTTCTAGCTCTCTCCTCTTTTTCTCTCTTTTACCTCTTCCCTCATTCTCCTCCCCTTTACCTTCACCCCCATCCTGCCCTCTTTTCCCCTCCTCACCTCACCCTCTTCTCTCCTCCTTTCTGCCACTAACTCTTCTCCCCTGCCCTTCTCCTATTCCCATACTTTGGAATCAGGTGATACCTGGGAGCGTAGCCCCGTTGAGCGAATTGTTTTTCTCTCGCTCTGGAACTTTTTTCTTTTTTTTTTCTCTCTTGATCCTGTTTGCGTAATCTTTTTCTTTTTTCTCTCTTTTTTTATTTTTTGTCCAATGGACTCCTTGACTCCTTTCTTGACCACCCAAATGGAGTTTTGGTCTACTCTTCCTTTTTTGGGTGTATGCCTATTTTTTCTTTTATTTTTCTTGGTTCACAGGTTCTGTGTTGCATTTGCTCCCCCCTTTGTGCAGGCATCTGCGACCCGGTGTTTGTTTGTTAGTTGTTTTCCCCTCACCCATTTTACCCTACCCGATTACTACAGCCTTTATTATTCGCATTTTCTTGGTTTAGTGCAAATGATAACTGAGTTTCTCCAATCTTTGACATGCCTGTTACATGCATAGCTATTAATGTGAACGGTCTGAACTCGCCGCAGAGGCATTCCTTGCTTTATAGACAATTGAAAAAATCTCACTCAGACGTAGTCTTTCTGCAAGAAACGCATCTCCTAGTATCAGACAACGATCGTATACAGTCACGCTTCTACCCTTATCACTTCTATGCTAACGCGGAGGTGAAAAAAGCCGGTGTTGCGATCCTTATTAGTAATAGTCTAGCGTTTGAGCTGATTTCTGTCCTCCCTGATTCGGAGGGGCGTTACCTTCTCTTAGTGTGTCGCTTGAATGATGTACTTTATTCCCTATTAGCGTTACAGTGCCTACAAGTAGTCTTCAACCCGCTGCAGATTTAGGTGGTATATGCAAATAAGTTAGAGCCTTCAAACTGCAAACGAGAGTAGGATTTATTAACAGAAGCATAAATCTTACAAACCAAAAAGTTATGTTGCTCAGTTGAATTTTAATAAATTTTAAACATAAAAGTGTGGGTCAATTATTATTCAACCCCTAGGCTTAATATTTTGTGGAATAACCCTTGTTTGCAATTACAGCTAATAATCGTCTTTTATAAGACCTGATCAGGCCGGCACAGGTCTCTGGAGTTATCTTGGCCCACTCATCCATGCAGATCTTCTCCAAGTTATCTAGGTTCTTTGGGTGTCTCATGTGGACTTTAATCTTGAGCTCCTTCCACAAGTTTTCAATTGGGTTAAGGTCAGGAGACTGACTAGGCCACTCCATCACCTTGATTTTTTCCCTCTTGAACCAGGCCTTGGTTTTCTTGGCTGTGTGCTTTGGGTCGTTGTCTTGTTGGAAGATGAAATTACGACCCATCTTAAGATCCTTGATGGAGGAGCGGAAGTTCTTGGCCAAAATCTCCAGGTAGGCCGTGCTATCCGTCTTCCCATGGATGCGGACCAGATGGCCAGGCCCCTTGGCTGAGAAACAGCCCCACAGCATGATGCTGCCACCACCATGCTTGACTGTAGGGATGGTATTCTTGGGGTCGTATGCAGTGCCATCCAGTCTCCAAACGTCACGTGTGTGGTTGGCACCAAAGATCTCGATCTTGGTCTTATCAGACCATAGAACCTTGAACCAGTCTGTCTCAGAGTCCTCCAAGTGATCATGAGCAAACTGTAGACGAGCCTTGACACGACGCTTTGAAAGTAAAGGTACCTTACGGGCTCGTCTGGAACGGAGACCATTGCGGTGGAGTACGTTACTTATGGTATTGACTGAAACCAATGTCCGCACTGCCATGAGATCTTCCCGGAGCTCCTTCCTTGTTGTCCTTGGGTTAGCCTTGACTCTTCGGACAAGCCTGGCCTCGGCACGGGAGGAAACTTTCAAAGGCTGCCCATGCCGTGTTAGGCTAACAGTAGTTCCATAAGCCTTCCACTTCCGGATGATGCTCCCAACAGTGGAGACAGGTAGGCACAACTCCTTGGAAAGGGTTTTGTACCCCTTGCCAGCCTTGTGACCCTCCACGATCTTGTCTCTGATGGCCTTGGAATGCTCCTTTGTCTTTCCCATGTTGACCATGTATGAGTGCTGTTCACAAGTTTGGGGAGGGTCTTAAATAGTCAGAAAAGGCTGGCAAAAGAGATAATTAATCCACACATGTGAAGCTCATTGTTCTTTGTGCCTGAACTACTTCTTAATACTTTAGGGGGACCAAACAGAATGCTGGTGGTTTGAGGGGTTGAATAATAAATGACCCTCTGAATTAACTTTTAACGCTTTAAAAAAAAAATTAAAAAATTAAAAAATCTTTTTGGCTGCAGTGCATTTCCCACTTCCAGGCTGATCTACAGTCCAAATGTCACAATGCCAAGTTAATTCCGCATGTGTCAACCAGCTAAATCTGCAGGGGGTTGAAGACTATTTGTAGGCACTGTATACGCTCCTAACTCTCGCCAAACCTCATCTCTCAAACTGACGCTAGAGAGACTTACTCCGTCCATGACAGGACATAAATTGATAGCAGGCGACCTCAATGCCCCACTATCTAAATCACTTGACTGTTCATCTCCCACCGCATTCAGATCTGACCTAGCCCCTATCACTGAGTCTTTCTATTTCCATGACATTTGGCGGTATCTCCACAGCGCTGAGCGCGATTATACTTTTTTTTCCTCATCGTCATAAAACTTTCAGTCGCATCGATTATTTTTTAGTCAATGACTCACTATTACCTCTTTGCTCGGCGGCTACAATTGACTCTCCCTCGTGGTCTGACCATGCTTCTCCCTCCCTATCCATAGGAGACTCTACTCCACGATCCCCTCTGACTTCCTGGAAACTCAATGAGCATTTATTAGTATCCCTTACGAACTGTGACACTCTTTCAGGACACCTGAAGGAATTTTTTAGCCTGAACGACACTGATGGCATCGCTCCAGATCCACCTATACCAAAAAACAATACAATAAGACCCTGGATTCCCTTTTGATTGAAATAAAAACTCTTGAACGCACCTGCACTAAATCCCCCATGCCGGAGTACCTCTCCCAGCTACTCCACGCTAGAAACCAATTGAGAACCCACCTCCTTTCTAAAGTAGAATTCTACCTGAAAAAGACAAAGTCGCTCTATTATGGCATGGGTGACCGAGCTGGAACTCTCCTAGCCCGGAGGATAAAGAAATCAGAGATGCGCTCTAGAATCTCATATCTTAACTCTTCACGAGGTGATAAAATACGAAACCCCATTCAGTTTGCCGATCAGTTCAAAGCGTTTTATGAGAATCTTTATAATTTACACTCTGACTCTACTCCACAATCTTCCTCTGCGATGATTTCCTCTTTTCTTGCAAAGGCGAAACTCCCCTCTCTCTCTTCTGCTCAATTATCCTCTCTTAATTCTCCTTTTACCCTCCAGGAGGTCCTTGGGGTAATTCGAACCTCCAAGAAGCGCTCAGCTCCGGGCCAGGACGGCTTCTCCTACTCTTAATATTCCTCCTTTGCGCCCCTCTTTGCTCCCCGCCTACTTTCTCTCCTCCAGCAGTGGCAGCGCGAGGGGTTCGTTAGACCAGAGGGACTAAGGGCATCTATTTCCACGATTCTGAAACCTGGAAAGTCCCCTGCGGACCCGGGCAGTTACCGCCCGATAGCTTTACTCACCTGCGATCTGAAACTTTCATCTAAGCTGCTGGCGGATCGTCTCAAGGGTGTACTCCCCTCCTTGATCGCTTTGGACCAGGTGGGTTTCATACCGGGCCATCAAGCGAGAGATGCTACAAGGAGAGTAATAAACCTCCCGGAGGTTTTAGAGAGGAGCGGTTCCCCCAGTGTGCTTGTGTCCCTTGATGCTGAAAAAGCTTTTGACCGAGTGCACTGGGGGTACTTGGCAGCCGTTCTGGACAAATTTGCCTTTTCTGGCCCCATCAAGACGGCCATCATGGCGCTCTACTCCTTTCCCAGCGCGTTCGTGAGGGCTGGAGGTTTTGCTTCCTCCGATTTTGCGATCACCAATGGGACGAGACAAGGCTGCTCCCTCTCCCCTCTCATCTTTGCCCTTGCTATGGAGCCGCTAGCAGCCATCATTCGCTCCCACCCTGACATCTCTGGTATCCCAGTTGGTCCTATAGATCACAGGATCAGTCTCTATGCGGACGATGTCCTCCTCAGCTGTATGGACCCTTCGCGCTCCCTCCCGGCTATACTCTCTGTTCTTTCTGACTTCTCCGGTGCCTCTTTCTACAAACTTAATCTTACTAAATCTTCAATCTTTCCAGTCAACCTCTCATCTGATTCTCAACGCTCACTCTCTACCCTATTCCCCTTTATTTGGTCCTCAGATGGCTTCAGGTACCTGGGGATCCATGTCTCCCACACACGACGGCTTGTTCAGTCTAATTGTGATTCTTTGATTTCCTCCCTGCGCTCCCTGACAGCGGAATATGCATCCTATCAGCTCTCATGGGTAGCACGCATCCAAACTGTCAAAATGATGTTCCTCCACAAGATTTTATACATCCTCCGCTGTATACCTCTTCTATTTTCTAAGAAATCTCTAAATACACTCCAAGCCCTCCTGGGTCGATTCATCTGGAGCAATAAACCGTATCGCGTGGCTCTGCCTACTCTGACCCTCCCGTCTAATAATGGAGGCTTTGGGGTCCCAGACCTACTAACATATTACTTGGCCATAATTTTGGATGTAGCGAGGGTTTGGTGGACGGAGTCCCCTCCCACGCTCTGGTGGCAAATTGAGGCTTATCACGCTCCAGCTGGATGCACCAGACATTTGCTGGAGATGGCTCTATTACGTCCTTGTGCCCCACCTCTTGCCTTACAATCTATGCGCACTCTTCTAACAATATGGTCTAAATTTAGTAAATCGCATCTCTCATTCCTCTTTAGATATGTGACTCTACGGGCCGTGGCTGCACTCATTGGGGACATCTCCTTTGCACAATGGGGAGAGCCACCCGCTCTTTTGCTGACTAAACTATTAGCCCAAGGCCGTCTATTACCGTTTGAAACCTTGCGGTCCACTCTTTCTCTCCCTCCTTCATCTCTCTTTACCTACCTACATCTGTAACACTTTCTTCTCTCCATCTCTATCCCAGAATGCAATCTCTCGGAGATCTCCCTCCTTTTACAAGCGTTTTTTAAACAGTCCGCCCATGCCAGTAGAGGTGTATCCATAATCTATAATGCCATACAATCTCTTAAAACGGTGACTAAACTGCCGTACATGCTCAGATGGGAGTCCAGATTGGGATTCTCTGCGCCTTTGGAGCGATGGCATACGGCCTCGGCACACGCTGCACAGTTCTCACGTTGCCTCACCCACCTAGAACAATCGAAGAAACTCATGTATAACTAGTACCTGACCCCGACACGACTGGCTAGGTTTGGATCTTCGGATCCCGCTCCCTCCCCCCTTTGCTGGAGAGGATGCTCTGAACGCGGGTCGGAGATGCATATATGGTGGACTTGCCCTAGCATTAGGGAGTACTGGGCGGAGGTTGAGACCCTTCTCACTACACTCACTGGTCTACCCTGTGAGGCACCGCCGGCATGATCCTCATGGCCGGGGCGCATCACTTGCAGGATCAGGGTATGATCTTGTTCACACCGGCCGGTTTGACTGTGATGATGCTGTGTGAACCAACTGTGAACACATCGGTTAATGTGACTAATGAATGGCTCATGAAATCGAGGAGTCCATGAGTAATAGGATGTAAGGAGTGATTCCTGGCAGCCCAGGTGGGTGTGTCAGGTAGGTGTGTCCGGAGGAATAGCAGCCCAGCTGGGTGACTCAGTGTGGGTGTGGCCGGCACGATAAGAGGCAGCCAGCTGAGTGATTGAGAGATTCATTCTCAGCCAGACATCAGCCTGAGAGCCGAGCAGAGCCAGTCTGTGTGAAGGACTGGGAGTGCGAGTCCATGCCGCCAGGTTGCGATGGTGAAGGGAGCATGCTAGCTCCATGCCGGTGCCGAGGTCCGGGGTCGTGACAGCACCTGGAGGGGGAAGCCGTGGTTGACCCGTGGACGCTGGTCCGGGCGTGGTTCACCTCACGTCCGGGAAGGGGCCCGTGGGGATGCCTGGTGGAACCTGTGACACAGGTAGCGAGACCTGGATCCGTGCCCGGTAAGAAAAGCAGTTCCTGAATGATTGTGTGAACTGTGCACCTTGTGTGTAAATCATGCTAGGCGAGTGTAGCCGCCATTAGGTCCAGTGAAGGACCTGTTGAACCTTATAAGTACTGTATGGCTTTTTAAAAGACCCAGCGAGTGAATGTAGCCCTTTAGGGGCCGATGTATGAAGTGTGCCAGGCGGGCATAGACCGCCCTTGGGTCCGAGTCGGAGTACTCAGTTAAAGGACCTGATGAACCGGATTGTATGTAGCCCTTCGGGAGGCGATTGAATGTAGCCTTTCGGGAGGCGATTGAATGTAGCCCTTCGGGTGGCGATTTTATGTAGTGTGCCAGGCGGGCATAGACCGCCTTTGGGTCCGAGTCGGAGTACTCAGTTAAAGGACCTGATGAACCGGAATGTGTGTACGAGAGGTCAGAAGCAGGGGTTAGAAGGGCTCCCGTACTGGGTAACGTGTGGTTCACCCCACAGGTTACTAGGGTTTGCCAATCCCTGTTCTGAGCCCAGAGGAGCCACAGTCCATGGATGTGTATGATGGGCTGTGAGCGAGTGAAAGGACGTGTGTGGTCCATGGTGGCTTATAGGATGGATCACATATTGTATGTAAGAACCCGGTCAGGCTGGAGACCTGATTCCGGGGTAGTATGAAGCTGGGGAAATAGAGCCAGGCGGATGGTTCCGCCATTGGGACCCATGGGGCCCGTTGATATGGTACTTGATGTTAAATGTATGTGAAATGTATATAGGCCGGAGGCCGTAGCCACCACGGGAGCTGTTAGTAGAGCTCCAATGGGGACAGAGAGATGGTTACAGGTCCCGGGGTACTATAAGCGTTATGTGCAATATATGCATTATGTAATGTTATATGTAAATGTATGGTGTATTTATGTGAAGTGTTTGTAATCAATGTGCAATGTGGCAAACATGCTACCCGGGTTCTGCTATTAATATGTGAAAATAAACGGGTAGACATTGGTTACCTTATAAACACGTGTTTGTTGTCGTTTTGCAAGCGGGTTACCCGGTTGCTACCTCACATATGGTGGAGAATGCGGGCAAGGTTGCCCGGTGAGGAATGCACCCCGATTACAAAGGGGGGTTGGTACAGCCAAGGGCTGTGGTGCCGGAGCACGTTATATGGACATGTTATATGGACTATTACGTTGGTGCACTTTAAATGGACTTGGTTGCTATGGGCGACCGCACGACGCACCCTAGCATCTGGCCGGTGACCCGGCGAGGTCACGAAGACGTCGTACTCAAAATACCGGGAGGCCCTAGGGGGTCCCGAAGTCAAAGTCGGCGTGATCAAGGTTCCGGTGGCCTGAGGGGTCACGAAGTTGCCAAGACAGCGCCACATCCGGATTCTCATCGGACTCTATGAACTGTGTTTGCCCCTGCTGGTTTAAGCAAGGAGGGGGGAGGTTGGACAGGAGTCACAGGTGTACAACCGGGAGCGGTGCCACAAGGTGTTGTATGGTGGCCCGGCTCCTATGGCAGTGTGTTCATCCCCCACTGGTCTGAACAAGGAGGGGGGAGGTAGGACACGGTTTACCGGTGTCCTAGGTGTACAATCCGGCAGTGTGTTTAACCTTTATCCACAAGTGTGAGCAACAATGTCGCCCGACTTGTATGGCAGTGTGTTTAACCCCTACCCACGGGTGTAAACAAGGAGGGGGGTATGTGAGGCACCGCCGGCATGATCCTCATGGCCGGGGCGCATCACATGCAGGATCAGGGTATGATCCTGTTCACACCGGCCGGTTTGACTGTGATGATGCTGTGTGAACCAACTGTGAACACAACGGTTAATGTGACTAATGAATGGCTCATGAAATCGAGGAGTCCATGAGTAATAGGATGTAAGGAGTGATTCCTGGCAGCCCAGGTGGGTGTGTCAGGTGGGTGTGTCCGGAGGAATAGCAGCCCAGCTGGGTGACTCAGTGTGGGTGTGGCCGGCACGATAAGAGGCAGCCAGCTGAGTGATTGAGAGATTCATTCTCAGCCAGACATCAGCCTGAGAGCCGAGCAGAGCCAGTCTGTGTGAAGGACTGGGAGTGCGAGTCCATGCCGCCAGGTTGCGATGGTGAAGGGAGCATGCTAGCTCCATGCCGGTGCCGAGGTCCGGGGTCGTGGCAGCACCTGGAGGGGGAAGCCGTGGTTGACCCGTGGACGCTGGTCCGGGCGTGGTTCACCTCACGTCCGGGAAGGGGCCCGTGGGGATGCCTGGTGGAACCTGTGACACAGGTAGCGAGACCCGGATCCGTGCCCGGTAAGAAAAGCAGTTCCTGAATGATTGTGTGAACTGTGCACCTTGTGTGTAAATCATGCTAGGCGAGTGTAGCCGCCATTAGGTCCAGTGAAGGACCTGTTGAACCTTATAAGTACTGTATGGCTTTTTAAAAGACCCAGCGAGTGAATGTAGCCCTATAGGGGCCGATGTAAGAAGTGTGCCAGGCGGGCATAGACCGCCCTTGGGTCCGAGTCGGAGTACTCAGTTAAAGGACCTGATGAACCGGATTGTATGTAGCCCTTCGGGAGGCGATTGAATGTAGCCCTTCGGGAGGCGATTGAATGTAGCCCTTCGGGAGGCGATTTTATGTAGTGTGCCAGGCGGGCATAGACCGCCTTTGGGTCCGAGTCGGAGTACTCAGTTAAAGGACCTGATGAACCGGAATGTGTGTACGAGAGGTCAGAAGCAGGGGTTAGAAGGGCTCCTGTACTGGGTAACGTGTGGTTCACCCCACAAGTTACTAGGGTTTGCCAATCCCTGTTCTGAGCCCAGAGGAGCCACAGTCCATGGATGTGTATGATGGGCTGTGAGCGAGTGAAAGGACATGTGTGGTCCATGGTGGCTTATAGGATGGATCACATATTGTATGTAAGAACCCGGTCAGGCTGGAGCCCTGATTCCGGGGTAGTATGAAGCTGGGGAAATAGAGCCAGGCGGCTGGTTCCGCCATTGGGACCCATGGGGCCCGTTGATATGGTACTTGATGTTAAATGTATGTGAAATGTATATAGGCCGGAGGCCGTAGCCACCACGGGAGCTGTTAGTAGAGCTCCAATGGGGACAGAGAGATGGTTACAGGTCCCGGGGTACTATAAGCGTTATGTGCAATATATGTATTATGTAATGTTATATGTAAATGTATGGTGTATTTATGTGAAGTGTTTGTAATCAATGTGCAATGTGGCAAACATGCTACCCGGGTTCTGCTATTAATATGTGAAAATAAACGGGTAGACATTGGTTACCTTATAAACACGTGTTTGTTGTCGTTTTGCAAGCGGGTTCCCCGGTTGCTACCTCACAACCCATTGATCTTGGGGCCCCCTTGGCTCTACTGGGACTAGACCTGGAATTCTTTCCCTCGCCTTTAAACCTATAATTACCAATGTTTTGATTGCTGTGCGACTAGTACTGGCTGCGCATTGGAGGTCCCCATCTCTTCCCCTTATTGCTGAGGTTATCTCTCGCCTTAACATTCACTGTACATACGAGCTTATGCTTGCCCATGATTTGTCTCAGAATACTAAAATCCTAAACTGGTGGGATCCTTGGCTCTCGTCACGGTATAACACAGTTACGGTCCCACCCTGATAACACGGACCTAGATACATACCGATGCTTTAAAAATGACCCGTTCTCACCTTACCCCTTGTTTTTTATATCAATGTTGAACTTGATTGATGATTTACTTAACTCGGTGCACAATTTTTCCACATAGGCTACCTGCGGATTCCCCCCTTTACACCTCCTCCCTCCCCCTTTTTTTTTTTCTTTTCTCCCCAATTCCTAGTATGTTTGCTGGGAGTTTGATTATTTTGTTGACATTAAGTCCTTGTTTCTATGTATGTAATTTTTTTGTACATGAAAATGTTTCAATAAAAACCTACTGGTTTAAAAAAAAGTTTATAGAAGCAAGAGATAATACTATTAGGACTATTCTATTGATCCAAAAAGCAAAACAACGTAACATCCCACTGAGTCTTTTATCAGTGGACGCAGAAAAGGCCTTTGACAGAGTCCACTGGGGCTTCATGAGGGAGGCACTGATCCATATGGGATTGGGTCCACGATGCCTGGCTCGGATCCTCTCCCTATATTCGGCTCCTTCTGCTAAAATCAGAGTAAATGGCAACTTGTCATCACCTATTGCCATACAAAACGGGACAAGACAAGGATGCC
>JARQOC010000003.1:436500921-436512718 GCA_033576535.1 Allobates femoralis
TGGCTAGGCTCCCACAGTTCGCACATTTATGCAAGGGGTGGCCCACATTGTCCCACCCTACAAGCGTCCTCTGGAACCCTGGGATCTCAATTTGGTTCTCTCGGCCCTTCAGAAGCCACCATTTGAACCTCTCACAGATATTCCCTTGTCCACCCTTTCACAAAAGGTGGCATTCTTGGTGGCTATCACCTCGCTCTGGCGGGTGTCTGATTTTGCAGCATTGTCATGCAAGCCTCCCTTCTTGGTGGTACATCAGGACAAAGTTGTCCTACGTCCCGTTCTTCCTTTCTCCCAAAGGTGGTCTCTCCTTTCCACCTCAACTAGGATATCTCTCTTCCGTCTTTTTGCCCAAACCCGGTTCACAGGTTTGAAAAGGCCCTCCATAATCTGGACTTGGTCGGGCTCTGAGAGTGTATTTGTCTCGCACAGCTCCTCTGCGTCAGACTGACTCTCTCTTTATTCTCACGGCCGGACGCGGCAAGGCTCTTCCGCCTCCAAGGCCTCGATTGCCCGTTGGATAGGACGGCAATATTAGAGGCCTATTCGGCCTCACACACGTCGCCCCGGCGGACTCAAGGCGCATTCCACCAGGGCCGTGGGCGCTTCTTGGGCTTTGCGGCACCAAGCCTCAGCCCAACAGGTGTGTCAGGCCGCCACTTGGTCAAGCTACACACATTTTCTAAACATTACCAGGTACATGTTCATGCCTCACGGATGCAGGTCTGGGCAGACGCGTTCTCCAGGCGGCTGTGGCCCACCTATAAATGTCTGAGTTGCCTTTTAGGGTGCAGTGGTTTTTTCCCACCAGGGACTGCTTTTGGACGTCCCAATGTCAGGGTCTCCAGATTTTGGACGACAAGGAAAAAGAGATTTTGTTTACTTACCGTAAATTCTTTTTCCTTTAGTCCTTAAATCTGGGAGACCCAGCACCCACCCTTTTGCCCTACAGGCGTACCTGCGTCTCTTGTACAGCACATAGTCTCACTGTTGGCCATGGTTCTGGCCTTATACTTTTCCTGTTCGCCCGGTTGGCCGGGATTTGTTTTACAGTGCAATGTTTTCCTCCTATTGCTTATATACCAAACTGACAGTATTCCTGCAGGGGGCATATATGCTGCAGAGGAGAAGGAGGAGAAAATCTCTCCTATAATTGGTGTGACCTCCAGGGGGCAGCATATAACACCCAATGTCAGGGTCTCCCAGATTTAAGGACTAAAGGAAAAAGAATTTACGGTAAGTAAACAAAATTCTCTTTTTTAGTGGTACTGACCAACTATCAGTTTGGGTATAAAATGTACACTTTTTCTTTGTCTACTACCTTCTACATTGGTTTTTAGAATACATTGTGCAGTAGTTTCCAAGGACTACATGTTCCATTCTGGTTATAATCCTATCACGTTGAGGTGTATACTGCATTACCTATATTAGTTCTTAGAAAGACCTATATAATAATTCACAATTTTTTTTGCATCTGGTATTTAGCAACTTCACTGTTATGCAGTGACTCTGGTGACTTCACATAAGTCATAATCTAGACAAGACCTCTGTACAGAGCAGCTAGTCCTAATTTAGTTTGTATTGCAGTGGAAAGAATGTCATTGCTTGGTAAAAGCACTTAGATTTGCGCTTCCCTGGTCCGGCATCCAGTTTGGTTTTCCATGGCTGATGGGTCTTTAGTCCTATGTCCTGCTTCTGTAGTTTGACATCCTAGGCCCCTATAGTGCATTCTAGGCCTCAAATTCCACAGAGTCATCCAGGGTGACCGGCTGAGGAAGCTGGGCACAGAATTGAAGAGACCAGCAGCTTTGGAGGACTGGACTGCACATGGGGTCAGAACAGCGCAAGTCTAATGCTTATCTCTGCCATCACCTCAAATTTTATATTTCACTTGATGCCTTCTAACCAGTCAACCGGGACAAAGATACTGCTTAGCATACCTCTTACTAGGTGTCATAGTAACCTTATAGCTGCATGTGATGAGTTTCCTCTTGGATACTTTTTGAATGAACTCCATAACGAATATAATATTTTTTGTTTATGCATTACATATGACCAATATGGCGAAAACAATGATCTTTTCTGTATTTGTCATTTTAGAGCAGAGTGGCAGGGCACAACCATACCCTTTTGAACGGCTGTTATTCGGAGCGTGCGCTGGACTCCTTGGTCAGTCGGCCTCTTACCCTCTAGATGTGGTGAGGAGACGCATGCAGACTGCCGGTGTAACTGGACATACATACAGCTCATACTTGGAACCATGCAGGAGGTGGTGTCTGAAGAAGGTTGATCCGTGGGTTGTATAAAGGCCTCAGCATGAACTGGGTAAAGGGCCCAGTGGCAGTCGGTATAAGCTTTACTACCTTTGACCTAACACAGATTCTACTGAAGAAGCTCCAGCGAGTGTCTGATGTTCAGCGGTAGAGTGGATGATCATTTCATGGTACTTTTAACCTGTTTGAGGAGGTTCCTCTTAACAGTGACAGTGTTAGAACAGCAAATCTCACCTTCCTAGTATGAAGGAAAAGATTTACCGTACTTAACATTTTTAAAGAAACTGGTTGGTGCTTGTGTAGTTGGCCAAAACAGTGTGACTACAAGTGAAAAATTGTTGTTAAAAATGCCATTGTTAGGAATCTGGGGGTAGAGTCCAGGTCTATATAGGGTATAAGGGGTGTTGGGAACTCATTAGCCGAGCACAGCCTTTCTGTGCCACTTTTCATCATCATCCAGAATTGCGCATAGGCTGCTGGCTTTTCCATCTCTTCATCACTTTGTCCAGTTGTATAACAGTGATGTAGGAGATATTAAAGCTCAAAACTGATATTTGGAGCTTTGTGCCGATTCAATGTCCCATGGTTTACACCAGTTTTATTTTTCCCAGAGTGAATGTTGTGGTTTGTTTTCTATTTTTGGGGTTTCTTTTCCTTAGAATTTCTGGAATAAAATTGCCACATTGCCTTTTATAATACTAATATACCCTTTCAGCAACAAAATGATGCAAAGTGCCATTACTTGGTGAAGAGACATTATATGTACTTTTATATAATTGTGGACTCTTTCCCTATGTTCATATTTATGCTGCTTTTATGTTATTGGTGTACAAGTGGATACTTTCAACACATGGACATTTCATATAGACCTACATTTTAATGTGAGGAACAATGCCTTTGTTAGCGGCCTACTATCTGGTTTAGGTGGCTGGTGTTTAAGCAGGACAGTCAGTTGATATAGATGGTCTCTGTATGATTTTGTTGGCATTGGGCAGAGCAGTGTTTAAAAGCTGTGCTTTCTTTGTGTATTTTCCGCATATGAGCTTGATCCCAATCTCGTTCAAAGAAATTCATCTTAAAGTGAACTTTGCTGTGGATTCATGGTGCCGCAACCAAGGACCCTGTCATTTCAGCCAGGTATATTTAAGGCTACGTTCACACACTGCGTATTTTTACGCAGCGGCGCTTTTTTACGCACGTATTTTGTGAAATGCGCCGCTCCTTTCACACACTGCGTTTTTTTCTGCATTTTTCTCTGCGCTTTTTCAGAGCCCATTTATCATGTGGGCAATGGAAAAACACAGAGAAAAACTGCAGAAAGAATTGACATGGTGATTCTTTTTACGCGCGCGTTTTTGCAGCGTAAAAAAAAGCACAAATACGCAGTGTGTGAATGGATTGTGTCAAAACGGATTTGTGTAAAAAAAAACGCAGCAAAAAACGCAGAGAAGCAGCAAAATACGCAATGTGTGAACGTAGCCTAACTCTGAAATGCAGTGATCTCCCCCTATGTGTATGTGCAGCCTTGCTCCTCCAACTCCAGTCCTCAAGAGCCACCGAAATATCATGCTTTTCTTAGTATTGCACGGGTGATGTAATTATCACCTTATGGGAATCCTGAAAGACTTGACCTATTGGTGACTCCTTGAGTATTGGAGTTGGGTAACACTGCTGTATAGGGAGTGACTTCGGTGACTAGTCTAAAAGTCCGGTCCATGGCATCTTCTCACAAGCTGCATGGTTCATGGCCAGCCTTTAAATGTGTGTTCTTTGAAACACTGTAGCGTTTCAGAGTAAGACATACTTGGCTGAAATTACAGTGCCAGTATCTATCTTGTTGCCTGTAGTTTGATTAAAACCATCGTGTTTCCTGTAACTAGGGTCCACGCTTTGACTTTGGACAGATTTTAGATGTGTTAAGAGAACATGTCATCAAGATCAGGCATGGAAAACTAAAGAGATGATGAACTTAAAGGTGCTATTCTGCTGATTAAGTTAGGTACCCTCACTGTAGATATCCACAGCCTGGTTATTCTTTAATCACCATTAGTCTTGGTGCAATGAGCTGTTGATGCATCAGGGTTGTGGTAAGTTCTTTATCTCTGCCACCAGTCCCTCAGCTGCCTCTGGTGTAAGTATCTTCATGCTGTTTAAAACTTCACACCAGCGCCGTCCTTAGCTGTGGGCGAAACTTGCGCAGATCATTCTGGTTGCAGGTTTCAAGAAAATGGTGCTTGGCAATGCATGCGCACATTGAAATCTCAGTTTGTCATGGAACCGAGATTTCAATTTGCACATGTGCCCCCAAGAAGTAATTTTCCTGAAGCCTGCTGGGAGGTTATTGTGCACATGCGACGACAATGGCGCCATTTTACTGAAGCCTGCAACTAAATTGATCCATGCAAGTGTGCCGCCGATGTGTGATACCAATTCAGGTTTTGTTAATCAAGTGTGCCGCCCATGTCTTAGGACAGTGCCAGCATGGAATTTTAAACAGCATGGAAAATACTGACACCAGAGGCAGCTGAGGGGCTGTGGCAGAGATGAAGACCCTACGCACAGTCCGCATCGATGCACAAAATGCTCATTGCGAAAAAACATATGATTAAATGATGCAGATTTCTACAGTAAAGTTACCTATTAAATCAACAGAAAAGTGTCATTATGCCTATACTTTTAGTTTATCATGCCTGATCCTGATGACAGGTTTTCTTTAAATTGAACCTGTCACCAGTTTTTTTGCATATAAGCTACAGCCACCATCAGTAAGTCCTTATATACGGCATTCTGGAATTCTGTATGCAAGTCCCAGGCCGGTCTGCATAATATGAAAATTAGCTTTTATTATACTCACCTGGGGGACGGTCCAGTCCATTGGAAATCACAGGTCTTGGTCCAGTGCCTCCTTTCTTTCTGGCCCAGCTTAGGCCGGCTTCAGACTGCGTGTCTGATCCGATCCATAGCTGTCCGCTTGAGGCAGACAGCCGCGGACCGGATCAGCACACAGGACTGGGGGGCTATTATGCCCTCCGATCCTGTGTGCAGCGCACGCAGCTGAACCAGCTGACAGGTCAGGACCGCGGCGCCCGCGGTCCTCACCTATTAGCAGCAGGAACTGCGTGCGGCTGCACACAGGATCGGAGGGCATAATAGCCCCCCAGTCCTGTGTGCTGATCCGGTCCGCGGCTGTCTGCCTCAAGCGGACAGCTATGGATCGGATCAGACACGCAGTCTGAAGCCGGCCTTACATGCATAAAACTAGCTGACAGGTACACTTTAAAGGGTTATTTCCACAATTCAAATTAGATACAGAATAAGTTCTTGATAATTGGGACCCTCAGCAATCTGAAGAACACACTTTGCAGAGCACTGTCTGAATGAAGTGCAGGTGAGAATACTTGACCTCTACTCCATTCATTGTGTAGGGACCACCGTAATTAGCCAAGTGCTGAACTCAATCACAGATACTCCTATAGATAATTAATTGAGCGGCAGTTAGGCAGCTGTTCTCCATTCAGGACCCCGAGCATTTAGTAAGTTAGTCTTTAACCTATAGAAATGGGATACATTTCAGTTTTGTTAATAATGCTTATTTGTAGATGACGTCTGACATTGTTAAACTGTAGGGTGGATGTCTTCACCTCTTCTACTGTTATAATCTTAGGCTGGGGTCACACACACAGATATCTGGGCAGATATTGTTCACAGATCTCTGGTTGCAGTGAAATCATGGACACATTGTTCTATCTTGTGGCTGTGTACAAATGGAGCAATGTGTCCATGATTTCACTGCAACCAGAGATCTGTGAACATATCTGCCCAGATATCTGTGTGTGTGACCCCAGCCTTATAAATACTTTCCTGTGATGATACAGCTCAGTAGTTCGACACATAAGCTGGATGAATAAGGCCCCTTTCACATCAGCGGTTTTCGCTGATGTGCGGCAGATCCGGCAGAGTTACCACATCTGCCGCCTAATAGTCACACTTGCGGCAAGCCCCATTTATTGTCTATGGGGCTTACGGCAAGTGCGGTATTGCCGCGATCCGGCACTTGCGGCCGTGAAAAAAATAAAAACGTGGTCAGCAGCAGTTTTTTTTCGCGGCCGCAAGTGCCAGATCTGCCACATCCGGCAGAGCCGCACTTGTTTGCACCGGACTGCAAGCCCTATAGACAATGCATGGGGCTTGCTGGATCGGCGCTGCAAGTGCAGCCATTAGGCGGCAGATGCGGTAAATCTGCTGTATCTGCCACACATCAGTGAAAAACACTGATGTGAAAGGGGTCTTAGATGACTGTGGCTTGAGGAAAGACTATATTCCACTTTGTGGCAAAGGATGTTTTGAACTTTTAACCAGTACAAAACCTAAACAGAAGCGTGGCCCGTCATTGCTTCCATATTTCCTGAATTTAATAAGGGTGATGTTTTAAATTTTTAGTTCTTAGATAAACTGGAGCTGGTGCTCATTATAGCCAAGCTGACTGCTTCTTGCATTATTTTATTTAAAGGGATGTGTCATCAGGTTTTTGCCATCCCATCTGCCAGCAACATAATGTAGAGATAGAGACCCTTATTCCAGTGATGTGTCACTTGCAGAACTGCTTGGTGTAACTTTGATAACATTACTGTTTTCTCTGCTGCAGATTCAGGAGTTATCTGAATGTGGAGATCTATAACCATCATTTCTGTGTACACTGTAGGCAGTGGTGGGGGCGGGGTTATACTAAGATCATGAATATGCTGGACTACCCGCAGTAAGCCACGTAGTCCTCTAATTATAATCTCTAGATAATCTCTAGATTTAAGCAGTGATTTTATCAAACTACTCTGAGCAGCCCATGAAGTGACACATTGTTGGAATCAGGATCTCTGGCCCTACATAATGATGCTGACAGATTCCCATTAACATGATCTACTCCCTTTTTCACTTGCACCACTTTTCACACCTCTGTATCGGATAGAATATGCATACAAACACGCACATATATTCTTTGCCAAAAATGGAGTTTGCTGCATCATGGGAAGCAGGAAAGGTGTTCTGGAGGAGGTTTACAATGCATTCTCTGATTTCCGTGATGAGATTAATACTATTTCTTTCACGATCTTAATAAAAAAACGCATAATTCTACATTTATTAATGTCTTACAGAGACAAGTCAGGCCAAGTTAGTATCGTCTGTATAGTGATACAAAATGCACATTAGAGACTCTCATTGATGGCTTTTACATAGCAGCAAAATGCATTTCTGTGTCTATATTGGTATGCCTGTCCCAGTGTTTGTTCTTTGGATATGTGATAGGGGTTAGTTATGTAAGTAGAGAAAAAAATCTCATCTATCAGAGCCTGCATACAAATGACTCCCTATAAGAAGCACATTGCACAATGACGCACAACTACAGTGTTGCACAATGGCAACCTTGCTGCTGAAAGTGTTTCTCTCTTCTAACAGCTAACAAGTTAGAAAGGTTGATGCTTTTTACCCTTTTGTTCTGCCGTGCCAGCACTTTTGGAAAAGGTTTATATATAAATACAAATATATTTTAAATAATTGTTGCAAGAGATTGTATATTTAATAAAACATAATATAATGTGTCAGTGTATCATTTCATTGTTTTAATCTGCTTCTGTCTGCACGCTATTTTTCCATGAATTCCACAACTCCTCACACCATTATATATACAAACTGTAGTATGGATGGACACTATAGGATATGATTGATGCTTTTATGAGCAATCACCACAAGAGGGCGGTAGTAGACTACATTTGACATAGTTGGGCTTCATGCACACAAGTTGCTGTTCTTATAGGCATCATGCTGGATTTGTTTTTCTACTTTGAAAGTACAAGAGGTATGGCTACTTAAATACAAATACTTATCATATACAATAAATGACTGAATTTATAATGATAGCCCCCTTGTCAATCATCTTCACCATGTGTATATTACATATACTCATGATCTTTATTAATATTAAGGGCATCTTTAGTGATCAGCTTATTCAGCTATAGTCACATATATAAAATTGAGGGCCCTATTAAATATGAAAGATATATTAACTATCTTCACAAGCTCAGGAATTACAGATCTGAAATCAATTTTTCAGTGAATCTCTTATAAATCTGAGGCTGAAACTGCGTTCTGGCTAAGTACTATTGTGGATCCTCTCTTACCGCACAAATAATGGACATTATGTGGATTTAATATCCACCTTAGGTTTATTAACCCATGGAGAGCATTTTTTCCTGAATTGTAAAATACGATATACATCAGTATTTGGGTATAGATTCCTAAACCTGTGCACATGGCCTCAGCGTTAGTTATTTTTTAGTCTTTCATGATCTTCCCTGCTACACATTTATTTGCCTTCCCCTAAATGCCTCTAGTAGGTTGCATTGTCCTTAATAGACTTGGCTAAGGATGACCTCTCGCAAATGATCATTGGTGTCAGAATCCCAGGGCTGTTAATACTTACTGTGACATCTATGTAGCTCAGACATCCTCCTTGTGTCCCCTTCCCCTCTCATTAGTTAGCCTCTATTAAGACTGCGTGTGAACATGACTGAGCTGTGTCCTACACGCTCTGCCCCAGCCTTGTGGGTCACGTCTGGGTGAGACCCCCTGAGAGGAGTCAGCCTGCAGCCCTGAATATATTAGCACCTGAAATATTCTGCTGATGATTAGTCATTGTCATTGGGCACTTTCCAGATATCCAGCCCCATTATGTGTCCTTATTAGATCATGCCTTCTTAAACCTTTGAGCTTGCTATTATGAGCATCTTATCCCATGTAACTAGAGAGAGGTCTAGGGAGAAGCTGTTATATCTTCGCCTCCTAAAATCAACTTGATTTAGTCCTTATTCATTGTCCTAAACTTTCTGACCAAGAAGCTGAGAGATGTAGGACTATCTTGTTCGGAGGATATACGGTAATTGTAGTAAACGCTTGTAAATAAAATATGTTCTATACTTTTTAATTAGCTGAAAACAAAATGATATCTAATCACTTCCAGCAAGCAGAGATTGTGAAAGTGCTTCAAATATAAAAGGAATGTTCCGCAACTTTCCATTGTACAATTATTTGGATGTGACCTGTACTTGCATGGATTATTGATCTTGATAAAGTAACGGAGTGGCCATTGTGAAGTGACTACAGAAGACGTGCCGGAGGAGGATGGAGGAATAGCAGAGTAAGTTCAGCGTTTCCTTTCACATCCATCTTCTTTAGTTCCCGTGTGAATGGGTATTCTAGTGCTCCATAGAGATCAATAAACTCCATGAGAGTATCTGGCCCCTTGTCAAATAATAGAATGGAGAGGTATGGATTAGCTGGCACCCATGTGCAGGGGCTCTAAATGATATCCACTAACGCACACAAATCCCTATTATCCTTGATTTCTTCACCATATTTAATATTATGCCATCTGAAAATTAGCTGGATTCCACAGTTTATTAGTACTTCAAGAAAGGGTCTTTAAATTGGCAGAAACCGTTTTATCAGCTGTCCCTCCACTCAGCATGGGAACCAGCAATAGGAGACTATAACATGACCCTCGGAGAAAAATGTCAAATCTAATTATAATCTCAGTGAATGATCACTTTTAGAACATCCCTTTTATTTTAGGACTGAAAGACATCATATAGAAAACCAGCTCATGTAATAAAATATCAAAGGTGTTGTAAATATTCAACATTGGTGGCATATTAACCCCTTAGTGACGAAGAAATTTGTCATTTTTCATTTTCGATTTTTCGCTCCTCGGCTTCCAAGGGCCATAACTTTTTTATTTTTCCGTCAATATAGACATATGATGGCTTGTTTTTTTGCGGGACGAGTTGTACTTTCAGATGCAATAATTTGTTTTACTATATAATGTACAGAGAAATTGCAAAAAAATTCCAAGTGCAGTGAAATTGCAAAAAAAGTGCAATTACACGTTTGTTTTTTGGATTTTTTAGTTGCCGTGTTCACTATATGGTAAAACTGACATGACGGTGCGATGCCTCGGGTCAGTACGAGTTTGTAGATACCAAACATGTATACCTTTATTGGTATCTAAGTGGTGGAAAAAAATTCAAAAGCATGAAAAAAAAAACATTGCACTTTTTGCGCCATGTTCTGCGACCCGTAGCGTCCTCATTTTTCGGGATCTGGGGCTGGGTGATGGCTTATTTTTTGCGTCTCAAGCTGACGTTTTTAATGATACCATACTTGGGTGGATGCGCTGTTTTGATCGCCCGTTATTGCATTTTTTAGCATTGTTGCAGCGACCAAAAAAACGTAATTTTGGCGTTTGAACCATTTTTTGCGCTACGCAGTTTACGGCTCTCATTATTTGATTATTTATATTGCTAGATCGGGCGATTCTGAACGCGGCGATACCAAATATGTGTATTTTATTTAATTTTTTAATACTTTTATTGTGGATGGGAGAAAAGGGGGGTGATTTGAACTTTTATGTTTTTTGTTTTTTTTTCAACTTTGTAAAAACTTTATTTGTTTATTCATTCTTAATTTTACACTGCCCAATAGAGAGGCATGCAGATGCACAGTCTGATCACTTCTGACACATACAGAGGAGCTGCAGCTCCTCTGTATGTGTCAGAATCGCGGACCTGTTGTGGTCGGCAGCCCCTGCCAACCACAAGCAGGAAATGCTCCATGACAGGTTCCAGGGTCAAGCCAGGACCCTGGCCTGTCACATCAGCACGGGAGATCCCGCGATACTATCGCAAGATCTCTCCTGGAGCCCGGTAAGCGCGCGCTGCCCGCTCCGGCTCCCTTAGATCCCGCTCTCAGAGATTGAGGGCGGGATCTAAGGGGTTAATGGCACCGATCGGATGGCGGGACCGATTGGTGCTGTTAGTCCGACATCTCAGCTAGTGAGATCAGCTGAGATGTGGGAGGTTTGAAGTGAGCTCCACGCCGGAGCTCACTTCAAACACGGGGGTAATGACAGCCGACGTCTAGAGACGTACGGCTGTCGTTAAGGTGTTAATGAAACATTCTGACCACGTCTTGTTGCAGATTCCATGGTCACCTGAGTATTTGGAAAAGTATCCCTGGACCTTTGTAACACAGGGTTTCAATACAAAAAGGGTAAAACAATCCAGACCTTGCTTTTAATTATTTGCCCTAAAATACCTCTCATAATAAAGATGCATAGGCAAAACTGTGACTTTAATTAGGGGAGACAGCTGACAGCATGGCTACAGTGAGAGTTGGGTGGTCGGACACTACTGGAGAAAATAAAAGACAATCTACACAAAAGTGGAATGGAAAATGTTATATAGGAAACTACGATTGCTGTAATGTGACAGCAATATTTACCATTTACAATGGCTGGAAGACTGCATGTTTTTTTTCTCCTTGGAAACCTTATAAAGTCTATCATCAATCAAACATTACCACCAATTTTTAAATGGTTACTGTCATGCCAACACAATTGAACATAAGGAACTTTTGAAATTAGCTTCCTTCCTCCAATTGTGAGCCCCTCCTACTTATTGGAGAAGTGGCCCACAGTT
>JARQOC010000003.1:436512818-436527321 GCA_033576535.1 Allobates femoralis
TATATCTTTTTATGTATTGTATATATTATATATGCAGCCTAAGGGTATGTGCTCACGTCTGGAGGCAGTGTGTGTTGGATGTGGCTCCTCCGTACCTGAGTGAAGCCGCGGGTGCCCGCAGGGAGACCGCAGCCGCCCTGTTCTCGCCATGTGCGGTGGGTGCGGGGCGGCTTCTCCCTGCAGTCACCCGATTGGAGCCGCTTCCGACTCCGCAGCATGAAATTAACATGCCGCGGAGGAGCGGACTGCCGGCAACCCACACCGCAGCTATCAAAACACTGCGGTCGGGTTAAACATAGGATGGGAATTCTACAAATCCCATCCACTATGCTTATACTGTATTATGCAGCGGTTTGGACGCTGCGTCCAAACCACTGCGTATCCTTATCGTCAGCACACAGCCTTATATATGCAGCCCCACCAGGATCTGAAAAATAGGATTAATGACAACTGCACAAAACTGTAGACTCACTCCAAAACCCAGTGTCACCCCCCATATTAGCCTATTCCAGTAGTGGAGTCTTCCGCTCTTACCTACCTGACCAGCGTCAGTCACCTGACCTACAGGAAAGAGGTTGTGGCTGGACAGCTTCCCAAGGTAGCGCTGTCCTGACTCTGTGCGGCGGCGTGTGCTGCGCCCGGCGCTGGCGCAGGGGTTGCCGGGCGCAGAGTGCTGGGATCACCCGGCGCAGGGGGCGGCTGGTGACGCGGGCGCCGGACCCCCTCTAGGTCCGGGCCCCGTCGCAGCCGCGACCCCTGCGACCGTGAATGTTACGCCACTGACCAGACGCACAACATGAGCAAGCACAGGAGTACATTACAACATCCATGGCAGGATATACAGCAAACCTCGTAAAGTACCTTGGCAGAAAATATGCTGCAGTTGGATGAGTGCTGCTCACCCCCTGGTTACAATCTTCACTATATGCCCTGGACAGCGAGACCAGCAGAAATAAATCAGAGATCTGCTACCCCACCAGAGGGCAAGAAATTCAGCAGCCATGCATCCCATATCTGTCTGTTAATGCAGGTCACAGGATTTCCACCACTACCCTGTGCACATATCTGTTTGCAGGTATAATCATAGGATCCACCACCTCACCAGTGACCGGGAAATCCAGCAGTCATGCATCCTAGATCTGTCAGTTAAAACAGGTCACATTTTTCCATCATCGCCACGACAGCACCACCTGAGAGAGGGACTGCCCATCCAAGACAGGAAACCTCTGAGATAAAAAGGTGTGACCTCTCCTGGACCTCAGTTTAGGTTTCCTGTCTTGGAGGTGGGAGACCTCTGAAGCTCATGCAGTCCTGGCTTGACCCAGTAGCTGGAAGAGCTGTCCTTACCTAGGCAGTGGCTCCGGACTTGGGTTCAGAAGCTCCTCCAAGGGGTATCCCCTGCGGTGGTGGGGGCACGGGGTCTGGAGAGGGCCACCAGCGGCTGGTTCTCGGCCCTTGTTGCCGCCCGGGGGTCGCAGCTGTAGGGTTGGTGGCTGCCCGGCATGCTGTGCCCCGGGTGAACAAGTTCCTTTTCCTGGCTAGGCGCAGCGTGCCTGGGTCTGTGAGGGGCCTGGGAGCGGTTTCCCGGCGGCAGCTTTCAGATTTCGCGCTGGGAGCTGCTATTTCCAGTTTCGGGCGCGGACCGGAAGTGACGCTCCGCGCCTGCGCAGTATGGCCCAAGATGGCGGCGCCCAGCGTTCGGCGGCTGGGAGACGCTGCAGCTGCAGCCGGAGGTGTGGGGCAGTGCATGGAGGGCGGCGCCGGCCACAACGGAGGGATGGAGCAGCAGACCCTTGCGACACCCGACCCAGGGGAGCACCAGCAGGCTGGCAGCCACAAGTCCTCTCAGAAGGGGTCCAGGCAGGATGTGGACCCGAAAGCCCCCCAGAAGTCGGTATGCCTCTGGTGGGGTAAGTGCCTTCGGGCAGTGATATCTGTATTTACACCGCCTTCTTGCTTGTTTTTAGGACGGCAAGAAAAAGGCGGCTAAACAAAAGCATAAAGACTGTGCTATCTGCAAAGTCCCTCTTACAGAGGATTGTCTTAAGGATTTGTGTGCCCCTTGCATTGAGGACACTGTACGAAGCGCTGTTCCCAGTCTGGCCTCTAGCCTTACGGATTTAGTGAGGGAAGAGCTGAAGTCCCTACAGAAATCCGGGAAGGATAGGGGGCGTAAGAGACAGAGGTCCCGGGCCCTCTTCTTCTGACCGTGCCGCTCGTAGTTCTCACAAGGGGAGACGCAGGTCTCGTTCATCCTCGGCCTCGTCCTCCTCCTCATCTTCCTCTCGGGTCTTCCTCCTCAGATGGTAGCGGTGCTGGGAAGTCCTGTTTTCCCCGTAAAGACACTGATTTTTTGATTAAGGCCGTTCGTTCAACTATGGGGTTGGTGGATGCCCGTGACCCCTCTTCAGTGGAGGATTTAATGTTCGGTGGTCTGTCTTCCAAGAAGCGACGGACTTTTCCTTTGAATCAGCGAATCCAGGCTTTGATTGAGGATCATTGGGCTAAGCCTGATAAGGGCGCTCTCCCCCATTTGGCTAAAAAGAAGTACCCCTTTGATGAGGAGGCCACTACTTCCTGGGATAGATCCCCCAAGCTTGACGTAGCGGTGGCCCGGGCGTCTAAGCGTTCCTCTCTTCCTTTGAGGATTTGGGGAATTTGAAGGATCAGCTAGACAGGAAGGCAGACGGCTACTTGCGTAGTTCCTGGGAATCCACTGCTAGCATCTTTCGTCCCTCAGTTGCGGGTACATCAGTCGCTCGGTCCCTCATGATTTGGTTGCAGCAGTTGGAGGCTCTTGTGAGGGACGAGGCTCCTAAGTAGGAGATCCTGTCTTCCTTTCCTTTGGCTCTTTCTGCGGCGGCTTTTCTGGCGGATTCCTCGGCTGACTCCCTGAAATTGGCAGCGAAGGCTACGTCCTTCTCTAATGCTGCTGTCGGGCTTTATGGTTGAAGGCCTGGCCCGGGATGCCCAATCGAAGTCGAAGTTGTGTTCTTTGCTTGTGTGGGTGATTTTCTGTTTGGCAAGCCGCTGGATGAGATCTTGAACGTGCTAGTGACAATAAGAAAAATTTTCCCGCCGGCCTTCTGGCTTCCACCTTCCGTGGTCGTTCCTTTCGTAAGCCGCGGTTTGCCAAGCGGAAGTCCCCTCGTCGGACCCGAGACTCTTGGGCCGACAAGAGAGACAAGAAGGCGGTTTCTTGTTCAAGGGTTCCTCCTTTGACAGGAAGCACCAGTCTAAATGACAGCTCGCTCCAGGTGGGAGGAAGGCTTGCCCACTTTCTCCCAGCCTGGTCCGACATTGGGGCTTGCGATTGGGCTCTCGGTGTCCTCAGAGAGGGGTCTGACACTGGAGTTCGCTTCGGCTCCTGTGGGTCCCTAGTGATTACGTCTGATCAGCAGTCCGGAAAAATGCAAATTTCTGATGGGCGAGGTGCGGGCCCTTGTGAAAAAAGGAGTTGTTTCCCCGATTCCTCTGCCGAATGCGGCAGGGGGTCTATTCCACACTGTTTCTCGTGCCAAAGCCAGACGGCTCTTCCGGACGATTATAAACCTGAAACGTCTGAACAGCTTTCTGGTCCAGCGTTCATTTAAGATGGAGACTTTGAACTCAGCAATCAGGCTATTGTTTCCAGATTGTTTCATGGTAGTACTGGATCTGAAGGACGCATACTATCATGTTCCGGTTCATCGTCGCCACCAGCAGTTTCTGAGGTTCGCCCTGTACATGGAGGGCTCCCTCTGCCATTTCCAGTATCGGGCTCTCCCCTTCGGGCTGGCAATGGCCCCTGGATTTTCACGAAGCTGCTGGCGGAAGTAATGGCTCACTTCCGCCGTCAGCAGATTTTGATTGTTCCGTATCTTGGACATCTGCTGATTGTGGGGGACTCCAGGGATCAGTGCCTCGACCGTCTGCAGATGGTTCAGTCTTCCTGGGTCAGTTGGGCTGGATTGTCAATCTAGAAAAGTCCAGGCTGGTTCCCGACACGCGTCAGCTGTTTCTGGGGATGATTCTGGACTCAGTCTCAGCTTTGCCTCCTTCCGGAAGACAAACAAGTGCGTCTCCGGTCTTCCCTTTCTGCAGTTCGGGCTTCCCCGTGAGTGACTTTGAGGAGGGCTATGTCTCTCTTGGGCTCCCTCACGTCCTGTATCCCGGCAGTCCCCTGGGCACAGTTGCACTCTCGGGCCCTTCAGTGGGAGATTCTCCAGCATCAACGCGGGTTGGGGGTGGCCTTGGACACGAAGATTGTTCTATCCCCTCCGACTTTAGATTCTCTGTGGTGGTGGCTGGTCCCCGAGCACCTGTCCGTGGGCGTCCCGTGGGGTTGTCCGGTCTCCGATGTACTCACCACGGATGCCAGTTCCTGGGGATGGGGGGCCCACCTTCGGGACCTGTCCGCTCAGGGAGCCTGGGACTCACGCCTCACCAGGATGTCGTCAAATATGCGGGAGCTCCTGGCAGTTTGGGAGGCAGTTTCTGCGTACCTTCCTTCCTTCGGGGGCGCCATCTAAGAATTCTCTCCGACAACAGTGTGTTCGGTGGCTTACTTGAACCATCAGGGAGGCACCCGGTCTCAGGCTCTCAGGCGTTACACGGGACATTTGTCAGTTGTTGGAAGACCGTCACGTTTCCCTCTCTGCCCTTCACATACGGGGGGTGGAAAATTCCCGGGCGGATTTTCTCAGCAGGGTGCAGCTCCGACAAGGGGAGTGGGCTCTGGATCCGAGGGTTTTCCATCAGATTGTGGACATGTGGTGCCTTCCGGAGATGGATTTGTTTGCAACTCGGGAGAACAGGCAGGTTCGCCGGTTCTGTTCTCTGAATCCCGGAGACCGGCCCTTTGCTGTGGACGCTCTGCTGATCCTCCTCGGGTCTTCTGTATGCCTTCCCTCCCTTATCATGATTCTGCAGTCCTTCGGAAGGTCAGGGAGGACGGGGCCAGACTCATCATGATAGCGCCCTTCTGGCCCCGGAGAGCTTGGTTCTTTTGGCTCAGTCGCCTGTCCGTGCAGGCTCCTTGGACTCTGCCCCCGTCCCCGTCTCTCCTGTTTCAGGGGCCGATCCACCATCCGCAGGTCTCGGGTCTCCGGCTGACGGCGTGGAACTTGAACGGCGGCTCCTGTTGCTAGGGGGTTCTCGGACGGCCTTGTTCGTACACTGATGTCCAGTCGGAAGCCGGTTACCACCAATATTTATGGTAAAGTGTGGAAGAAATTCCTGTCCTCTTCGGGGGGAGTCCGGAGGGGGAGGCTCCTGTGTCGGCTGTTTTAGAATTCCTCCAGAGGAGGTGGGAGATGGGTCTCTCTGTCAATACCTTGAAACTCCAAGTTTGGCCTTGGGGGCCCTGTAAGCCGACATTTGTCACCACCTGCTGCCATTTGTCGGCATACGTTCCTTGGGTGGACGACGGGTTTACTAATTCAGTCCTCGCGCAAGGGACGGCGCCAGTTCCTGTTCCCTGGTCCGGGAGGGTGCCCTCCTATGCGGGTATCTTAACTATTAAGTCGGGCCTGATGACCTGGCCTTATCAGTCCTCAGTGCCTCCTTCCTTGAGGTGCCTCCTGGTCCATTGTTTGATGCCTACCAGCCTCCCTTGGCCTTATCTCTTTCTCCTAAGGTCCTTACTCTGAAGGTGGTCCTGTTGGTGGCTTTGACGTCGGCCAGACGTATTAGTGACCTGCAGGCCTTGTCAGTGGTGGGGCCTTATACTCAGATTTTGCAGGACAGGGTCATCCTCCGCCTGGACCCTTCCTTTCTTCCCAAGGTGGCTACCAAGTTCCACAGGATGCAGGAGATTGTCCTTCCTTCCTTCTGTGATCATCCTGCTAATCAGAAGGAAGAGGTTCTCCACACGTTAGATGTCAGGAGGGCGTTGCTTACCTACTTGGACGAGTCCGCTGCCTGGCGTTAGTCCTCGACCCTCTTTGTTTCCTTTCAGGGGCCTCTAGGGGTAAGGCAGTGTCCAAGGGTACCCTCGCTAGGTGGTTGCGGGAAGCCATTGCTCTAGCTTATTCTCTAGTCAGGTGCCGGTCCCGGTGGGCCTTAATGCACATTCCACCAGGACGGTGGCTACGTCCTGGGCTGATGTCCCCTTAGAATCGATCTGTAGGGCTGCTACTTGGTCTTCTCCTTCTACTTTCTTCAAGCATTACAGGCTTGATCTTTCTTCCACCGAGGAGGTGACCTTTGGTAGAGGGTTCTGCAAGCGGTAGTCCCTTCCCTAATTTTCTTTTCTCTGAAATCTCTCAGGTGGTGCTGTCGTGGCGATTATGGAAAAATCTAAATTACTTACCGGTAATGGGTTTTTCCGGAGCCACGACAGCACCACCGCATCCCTCCCTATTGCCTGTTGGTGTGGTCACGTTTGGGGGGTTTTGAATTGTTGATTTCTTCAGGTGGTGGTTGTGTACTAATGATTGTTGTGTTCCCCTCTCGGTCTCTGTAACCAAAACTGAGGTCCAGGAGAGGTCCCGCCTTTTTATCTCAGAGGTTTCCTGTCTTGGATGGGCGGTCCTCTCTCTCAGGTGGTGCTGTCGTGGCTCTGGAAAAACCCATTACCGTAAGTAATTTAGATTATTTACACTATTACCCAACGCACATAACTGCATAATCATAGGATCTGCCACCTCATCAATAAGCTGGAAATGCAGCAGACATGCAGCCTAACCTGTCCGTTAAAGCACGTCATAATATTTGCGCCATTATCCAGTACATATATCTGCTTGCATCACAATTGCCAGCAAGATTAGTTTATGGTATCTGCCACTTCATCAGTTAGCATAAAATCCAGCTGCCATATGTCCTATGTCTGCCTGTGGCAGGCTGAAGAATCTGTACCACTACCCGTTGCACATAGCAGTCGATAAGAATGATTCTGGGATCTGTCGCATCTCACAGCAGGCTGACATCCCCATCTCAAGATACACAGCTTTCCCAGGGGCAGTGGACTACACAAATACGAAGGCTGCAGGATTCAGAGCACCTTAGCATTGGCCAACATGGTTAAGCATCATTGCGGACAAAAATTAACATAGGTTTGAAAGGTCAAGGATAATTGACATGTCATCCACATCGTCATAAAGTGCTCAGTGACGACCAGGCCCTATGTCCTACAATGACAGTCTAATAATCGATACATTATCTAGCAAGCCAAAACTATGTTGCAGCAGTGTACGAGATCTGCCACGCTGTTATATGAGCCAGTTACCCATGTACCACTTGACATCCTCCAGCAGTAGCCATGATGTGACCACTACTCAGTAAACCAGGTCCATCAGATATCTGGTACCATACAGCGGTCATATACAGAGGAGCACAGACTCCATCCTCTATACAGTAATCCTATACCCTTGCCCTTAACGTGGCCAATAAAACAAAATAGTGGTCAGAATTACCATTTTACTTCATTATCCAGCAATATTGACCATTCTTTCTGCTGCTCAGTAAGTCTGAACCATCAGTTTCTATATATCATATAGTGGCCCTTGACTGGACCGTGACCCCCAACTGACAACACCTGACTTCACATAATCATCAGCACGAATAATTTATGACTTCAGCCATCTTGTCAGAGGGCAAGAAATCTAGATACCTACCATCCATCCTATACCCGTCTGAGCTGACGGTAGCTACATGACTACCAGGGCATGTAATTGCATGTACCACAAGACTACCTGCGCAATTAGTTATGGGATCTGACAATTTTCTACTGAGCAAGGGGCCCCTGCTTCCAAGTATTTAGTACCCGAATCCCTTAGCAGGTTACAAGATCAGTACTACTATTCAGTACACACATCCATCTGCAGGATAGGTCCATCCGCCTGCATTATGGGTCCGTGGGGTTTACCACCTCCTCGGTAAGCAAGGAACCCAGCCATCATGTATCCCATAGCCATCCAGGACAGTAGCCTTCTCAGACCCTACATCTGGTCGGCAACAGTATCTTGACCCTTTCATATATTCTGTAACCAAGTCTAGCAGCCTTCTGACACCGTATAGCGAATGAACACGGTGGACAGGAGGCCCCGATCCTTCCTTTCAATGTTTCCACTGGGTTCTGGAATCTGTCAACTGCCCTGCAGGTCAGAACTCCAACCAATATAACATATAAATTGTTACTTGACCACAAAGTGACTTACGACTCAAACCTCATCTCATCAGACCTATGCTGATATCTACCACAGTGTGTTAAGGCCCCGTTACATGGCTCAACATTGTTCAAAAATGACGTGTTCAATGATGTTGAAACATAGGGCGTCGTTGCGTGTAACCGAACGATTCAACTACGATAATATCGAGTTGGAGTTGACAGGTTTATGAACATGTTCAAAAACCTGATGACTTCAACTCAACCAACCTGCTGCATCGTACTGTATGACACCGCGATAATGATCTCATGGACTTCGCCCATTCACAGCAATGAGCAGGGATCGTTTGCGGAGTTTGCGAACGATCCCTGCTCACAACATCGTTGGCGAGTTGTCTACGATATCTAGACGTGTGACAGCTCACCAGCAATTGTTGAATGGATCTCAAAAACGACCGCGCGTCCACGAGATCGCAGCCAACATCCTTACGTCGTCCCATGTAGCGGGGCCTTTAGACTCCCAGCTACGTCATTCTCACAGATTAGGCTGTTTGTATCCAGGTCTGTCTGTCATCTCTTAACTCTCTTTTTCTCAGAGGATCGTTAAGTAGTCTGACCTCAGCCACAGCCAGATAAAGTCTCTCCAAGGAAGGTCTCTCGTAGGCTGCAACAGAGGTAAAGTCACAGATCTATGAAGTCCTCGGATGTCCACAGAGGAGGTAATCCAGTTTACACACATTCCCTCAACCCGCCCGGCTTGATCCAAGTCCTCAGTCTACCGTCTGATAGGCCGTGCTTCCCTACTCACGCTTCTCGCTCAGGTCCACAGAATTCAGAGCGCCCAACACAGCATTTGGTGAGACTGTTCTTTACTTATTGTCAACACAAAGCAATCACTGATCTCAGGGAGACCAGTCCAAGAAAACACTGCGGGCAGCGGCTAAAGCGCTCAACACAGTGAATTCCTAGGTGCATTGCCCCCTGGTAATGTAATTACGAATATGCAAATAAAATCTGTGGAGCCTAGTTTAGGAGTCTCAACACAGGACTAGCCAGATATCCCACCAGGGAAGGACCTAGCCATGGGGTGGCTCTTTGAGGAGACCACCATAACCACCATATTAAGTGGCCCTTTGAGTCAATATCCAGCTCTTTATGAGCTTAAAAATATGACAAGGGAATACCAAGGCCAGGTATCCATCCACAGACAGCTGTTTCGGGGTATTGCTCTTCATCAGTGTGAAGTAGGATATTGGCTAGGTGGGAGCAATGCCTAGTAGACCAACAACACGAAGCAATCACTGATCTGAGAGAGACCAGTCCAAGAAAACACTGCTGGCAGCCGGCTAAAGCGCTCAACACAGTGAATTCCTTGGCGCATTGCCCCTGGGAATTACGAATATGCAATCTGGCTAGTCCTGTGTTGAGACTCCTAAACGAGGCTTCACAGACTTTATTTGCCTATACTTATTTTCGTCTCAACCCGAGATCAGCCAAGCTACTTCGCCCTTCACCTAACATGACCGATGTATCATGACCCATGTAACTGCTCATGACATGATCCAAGTGATCACTAATGGTACCTTCACACGCCACAATCTCGCCTGGGAATCCTAAAGGCGATATGTCGCCCTGGAGCAATCGCCGTGAAATTGCCTCACAGTTGCGGCGTGTGATTGGCGAATTTCGCCGCAATAAATCGCCTGTCGCCTGATTCCTGGGCACTGCTCTGAAATCAGCCTCAATCATGAAGGCGATATTTCCGTGTTGTGGCATGTGATAGGGCGATAGTGATGGAATCAGCGTCGCCTATGATTTCCCGTAGGCGTGCCACAGCGTGCTGTAGTCCGTGCCCCGTGTGAACTGATTGGTGGTGGCTACTGTGTTCCCATTGGCTGTCAATTGACACCGCGCCATATTTGATGAGCTGTCCGTCCAGCACCACACAATGGCAATGGCGTCATGTATTAGCCAGCCTTCCAGAGCAGGCTGACCAATTAGAACGCTGTTGCGTTGTCCAATGAGCACGTAAGGGGCATGGTGTTAACCACTGCGGCACGCCTATCTCTTTGCCACGCTCAACATGTACGCCGACATTGCCTTTGGGATGGCGGCGTGTGAAGCGGCGAGTGAATTCGACCGGATTGGTTCCGCTGTGGGCGAGGTGATTTCTGGGGCGACACATCGCCTTTATTTCAGGGCGAGATTGCGGCGTGTAATACCGCCATCGGCGATCTGAGGCGAGCATGAAAAACGTGCACGCGCACGTTAGATGGCCTCATATCGCCAGCCGATATTGCGGCGTGTGAAGGTACCATTATTTTGTCAAGTTCCCAACTATTAGGTTGTTCTTGTTCATCGGTGCTTATTCTTCTTGCTTGCAGATCCTAGTTGATATCATTGACGTTATGAAAGTCAATCAAGTTGCTGGGACATGGGCCCATTCGTCAAAACTGGCAATCCTCTCCTTCTGCAAGTATGGTTTCTTTTATCAAATATCTCTAGGTGGTATCGCACTGCGTGCAGGGGCAGCGCACTTACTAAGCGTTGCATACAGCACATTTCCCCCTTAGCCACCAACGGCAGTACAATCCATATATCGTAGGTAGAAGTGTAAAAGAAACAGCCATGACCATGATGTGCCTCCTATACCGGCACACAAGGCCTCCTAGCAGGGCATTCCCCTACCTTTCATACAGATTCTCCAATATGTAGGTCTCCGGATGCTCGGTTCGTCCTGGAAGTGCATACCGTCACTTCCAGCATTTTTTTGTTCCACAGGAAGCAACCTATCCCATTTAACGCGTCTTTCCTCTTTCACTGTTAGACTCAGTGACAGGCTCTGTTACCCACAACGCTTGTCTGCCTCTTCCTCTTTGGGCAGACACGTTACCCCTTTGATCACAGGCAACTGCCCTCTGTCGGGCCATGACTAGGACACCATCCTACAGTCTTAGCAATGTCCGCAGGTACTCCCTACAATTTTGTTTTCTCGAGGAGTTTTGGAAACTCGGACCCACCTAGTCCAAGTCAGACCATTAGTTAGCTACAGGCTTACAACTACATTAATTTTATGTGAGCTTCCCGTTCAGTCGGGTGGGACCAGAGGTTTTCTACAGGTCCCCTCAGTCTTGTTCCCAACCCTGAAGCGCTTAGAACTACTCACAAGATCCTTCAAAACTTCTTTCGTCTTCATTTTCAGAATGAGTATACCCTTAGAATCCACAGGGAATACTCTTTCCCTCACAAAACTAATTTCTCCGCCCTATCTTATCTACATAAGTATAAGCTAGCTTACACTAGCTTATCCACATTGCTCTTCTCCTGTCACGAGAACATTCTCTTCAATATGTTCTCTGCCTCTTGTTAAAGTGGAAGATGTTCCTTCCTGTCTCCCTTCTGAATAAAGCCTTCAGCACTTAATTAGGCCCTCCGGTCCATTCAATTAACGACGAGTCTAGTTATCCTTGATCATTATGGACCCTTGCCGGCTTCCAGAAGTGGTCCAATAACGGTATTGCAATCTTTCCGGTCCTGTCTTTCTTGCCGTCTTTCAGCGGTCCTTCCCCTGGTCGGTACAACGTTCCTCATCTTTCTTGAGGTCATTGTTCTCACAAGGAAGCTGTTTTTCCAGGACCTGGCGATCCGAGCAACCTTCCTTGTCCAGAAATCACGCAACACGTCCTGGGAACAGCCCTATCTAGGTTGTTAATTGTGTCACTCCTCAGACCCTCAGGTCCTTTGTCAGCAGCTAGTTACCCGCTAGATGTCTTTGTTTCCCCCTTTTCAGGTGTTACTAGGTCCTCCTTTACTTCTCACTTCGGACCCTAACAACCATACGTGCGCAATTCAGAGGCCACTTCAAACCTGCAGATTCGACCGCTGGTCTGTGGCTTACTCTCTAGTCCTTCTCTTCCCACCCTTGGGGACTGCTTTTGGACATCCCATAGTAGCTTGTGTCCCCCAATGAAGCAATGGAGAAAAGGAGATTTTTATGTACTCACCGAAAAATCCCTTTCTCTGATCACACAAAAATCTTTTATTTGTATGGCTCAATGTTATAAAATTCTGTGAAGCACCTGGGGGTTCACTGTGCTCACCACACATCTAGATAAGTTTCTTGAAGGATTTAGTTCTAGTTTCAAAATGTGGTCACTTGTGGGGAATTCCACTGTTTAGCACATCAGGGGCTCTACATATGCGACTTGGCATCCACTATCAATTCCAGATGATAAATTTCTAAAAGTCAATTGCCACTCAATCCCTTCAAAGCTCTGCCATGTGCCCAAACAGTTTTCGTCTGCATGAGATATCTGCGTAATCAGGAGAAATAGCACAAATTGTATAATGCATTTTCTCCTTTTATAGCAGAAACACATTATGTGAGATGCATACAAGATACTCACATGAGTTACGCATGACTCACCGGCTCTCTGGGGCGTGGAAATACAAGCAGCTGACGTGCTCCTGGCCAGAGACCTGTTTCGGTTGAGTCATGTGAGTATTTCACATGCATCTCGCATAGTCTGTCTCTGACCTTACCTTTGTAAAATTTGGGGCTAAAGTAACATTTTTGCAGGAAAAAATAATTATTTTTTTTTCCCTTCCGCATTGCTTTAGTTCCTGTGAAGTACCTAAAGAGTCAATAAACTACTTGAATATGTTTTTGAGGGGGCAATTTTTGGAATGATGTCACATTTGTATATTTTTTGTACATAGACCTGTCAGTCACTTCCAATGTGATGTGGTCCCTAAAAATGGTTTTGTAAATTTTGTTGGAAAAATGAGAAATTGGTGATAAACTTTTTTTTGTTTGTTTAAATCTGTTTTTATTGAGATTTTAAATTGCATAGTAACATATAAACATCACATCAGACACCAACAGTGTCAGAAAAGAAAAGCATGTATAATCATACAGGCATAATAACATAAAAAAGAAGTAAATCTATCCTCTCATGTCGTCTCGTATTTTATAAATACAAGCAACAACCTATAGGATGATTGACCTAAATATTCTGTTGGAGAGGGTTAATACTTATGGTATTCCTCTGGTCAAACCTAGATAGTGATAATCTTAATAAAAGTATGTCAGGTTCTACATGCTTGACTATCCTCTCAACCTCAGAGGACTCTTCAAATTACATACAGTATGTTGTAATAATAAAAAAAAAGAGAAAAAGAAGAAAATAGGAGGAGACAAGAAATGGAAAGAAAGAAAATATAGAATCAAAAGGGAGGAAGGCCAACAAGTGGGGGAGAAAGAAAGAAAGAAAGAAGAGAGAAAAAAACAGGTTCCTAACAGTGGGGAAGGGAAAAAGAATTGGTAAAGAAAACATGGATTAAAGTAGGAAAAAATGAGTGTTTCTTCATGTCTACCTCACCTCTTACCTCGACCCATCCCATCTATGAACAACACCTCCTCAATCCAGCAACCTCTGAATATCAGGAGAATCGTGAAACATGATCCATTCCGTCCATGTCGCATTAAACTGGGACATTCCATCAGATTGTCCCGCCGCTAGTTCCTTCCATTCTGAATATGTCTTTCATTTCCGAATACCAATCCAGAATGGAGGGTGGAGTGGGAGTCCTCCAAAGACGAGGAATAACAGCTCTAGCAGCTGAGACACAAAATCATAGAATGTCTTTTTTAATGAGCTTTGCAGGACTCGGTAAGATCGACAACAAGGCCACCTCAGGAGTGCCCTCAATTTGCTTCCCCGTAATCCTATTGTAATTACGGAAAACCTTTCTCCAGAAAGTCTGTACCTTATGGCAGGACCACCATATGTGAATCATGTTACCAACAGCCGTTCCACATCTCCAACACATATCAGAAACATTGGGAGAGATTTTATGTAATCTGTCTGGGCAAAGATACCAACGGAGAGGACTTTGTAATTTCTTTCCTGTGATGCGCACGGTAGAGCTAATAAACGTGTGCATAAAAAGCTCTTTTTCCATTCCATTTCTGAAATCTCTCTTCCCAAGTCTTTCTCCCAGTTCACCTGAAACTTGTGTTTTGTCTCTTCCTCCGCTCCTTCTAAAATCATGCGATATAGCTCTGAAATAGGATGAGATGGGGGAGAATCTTGTTCAAACAGTGTCTCGATAGCGGCAAAGTGTGTACGGACTCTACAAGAATGGGGCCCTGAAAACAGGAAAGAACAGAGTTGGGTATATTCCAACCATGGTATTACTGTTGGTTGTGACCTCTGGCGTAGTATCTCTAAAGGGGGCAAGTTTCCATTGTGCAATATCTGCCCTACTTGAACGTCCTCCACTCTCTTCCAGCCCATAAAGGATCTCCTATCCATTCCTGGTACGAAACATGGATTAGAGAATAGCGGGGTCAATGGGCTTAACTGTTTTTCGTTAATTAAAGCACCAAATGTCTGAGACCAGGCTTGTAAAGTG